>JAVYIG010008449.1:0-10000 GCA_035222895.1 Strongylocentrotus droebachiensis
ACCTCGTCTCGCGAATTTCGAGATTTTCGTACCTATTTAGGGTAGCGAGAATTGCTTGAGCTTGATCTTTTGCTTGACAAGCAATTGCTTGTGCTTGAAGCAATTGCTTGCAAGCAATTGCTATTTTTATGCATACGGCCCAGTGTCTTTACTTATCAGTGACGTAAGCAGCAAACGTTTCTACAATCTGATATCTTTTAAATCAAACATTCAACAACATATGCTGTCTTTTGGGGGAAAATATGCTACAAATAAATTTTGACTGGTCTTCAAAAGGAATTTAACATAATAAGGGAACATCGCTTAAAGATAAAGACTAGTTATGGTCATGCGATTGCATTGTGAAAGAAACGTTGTGGAATCGATCAGAAAAGGTTGATCATATAGCATATAAGTATTGGTGTGTACTGCAAGGTTCTGGAATCATCAACATAATAACAAATTTGGCCCAGTCTTCGTAAAGTTACAAGCACTGTACACAGAAAGATGTATATGGGACTACGCACAAGTGCGCAACACGTGCGTTTATCTCTCACATCCCAATAGATAAACTAATTTACCAAATATATCAATTAGTAGGCGGTTTCCCGGCAAAATTGTTATCATCATGTATTAGTCAAAACATATTCTTTCACATGATTGGTAATTAGAGCTTCCATTTCATTTTTTGAAATTGGGGCGTTTCCAATACTGGTCTTTACCTTTAATGGAGTTTTATTTTAAATTGCTTTACAATATACTACCTGTTAGAAACAATCTTTACAAATGAAGATTAGCAGACGACAGATACTGTTCCCAGTGCCATGTCATAGAGGACATAGTGCATGTGTTTATCGATTGTGAACATAATAAGAATTTCTCTGATTATATCAAACATGTTGTGAAGTACACTTTTAATATTGATTTTGTCATGGATATATTATATTGTTTACTTAAATTTGATATTGACAGAGAGATATACGTTGTAACAACGATCGCATTCTGATGTATCTACAAAATGTTAGTCATCCGAAATAAGAATGGATTTAATGAAAACATTTCAAACTAAGATACGTATTTGAAAGAGAAATCAAAAACAGAATTGTTGTTAATTAGAAGCATAAAAGCCTTGCCAAAGAAACTGTTACAAGTACTTTAGATGAAAAGTAGCAAAATATTTTATAATAATAATAATAGTGGGTTCTTGTATAGTTGAGAAGAATATATGATTTCTATTGATAACATTCAGCTTTAATGGTATTTGTTCTCACAACTTTATTTTGATGTTTGAATGTAAATAAACACCTCATTAGAGGCACACACAAAATATATAAAAATAATAAAGCCACTATACTCCTCGCTGAAATTTAATATAATGTCATAGTCAGCAAACCTTTATTGAAATAATAACGATGATGATACTACTATTACTTCTCCTACACTCTTAAAAATACGTGGTCAAAAAATGACCACGTCGTGATTGTTTGTAAAGGTGCATGGTTGACTACCAAAACGTGGTCAAAAAATGACCACGTCGTGGTCGTGGTCGTTTTTTTTACTACGTATTTTTAAGAGTATACTACTACTACTTCTTCTTCTTCTACTGCTACTAGACTACTACTTACTAAATCAGAATATCCAAAATTGAACTATATAATAAAAATAATACCATCTTTCTACCTGATGAGCTCTTGCCTCTGACACTCTTACCTCTGACATTTTTTTCCTCTGACATTTTTACCTCTGAAAATTTTAACTCTTACATTTTTTCCTCTGATTTGTTCTCATTTGTTCATTCATTTCCATCTTCATATACAAACAATAGATCATTACAATACTACACATTAAAAAAGAATACATGCAATCATACATGTTGACAGTATCAACGAGACTAAATTTTACCAGTCGAAAATTAGAAAAGGGGAACTAAAATAAGCCCAAAAAGCCTTGTAAAATAAGTTCCCTAAAAGTATACAAATTATCATTTGGTTTTTTTCAACTTATTCTGTTACTGAAAGACATGTAAGCAAATCAAAAACAAACAGCGAATAAAAAAATAAGCCAGAGGAACAGCATAGTGTAAAATATGTTTATATTTTATGTCAATATTTGGACAAATACTAAATTTTCATATACTTTTTTAATACTCTGATTATTGCAAAGGGGAATATATTTTGGTAATAAAACTCCAAATCAACGGGATATAAAACCGAGGAGATTTTTCTTCATACATAAACATAATTTCCAACGATGAAAATTGTTTCGATTTCTTGTGTTATAATTTTGAATACTAAGATTCGTAGGGAACATGTTCGAAATTGTATATGGAAGAAGGTTATGAAAATAAAGGAACCTAAGCACTGCTGTATGATATTGGTATAAATCACATATATTCAAGGTTTTGAGCTTGATAACAAGAGGAGCGGAATGAGCAAGGAAATGGCTACTGGTACAAATACGCAGTACTTTTTTCTGTAATTTAAATAAGAGGTTCATTTCAGTTTGCCACAGTTACCCCAGACACTGACACAATATGATAAATGTGGTAAGACAAGTGCATTATATAATGAGAACAGAGCAGGATCTGACAGATTGTATTTGAATACGATATCAACAATCTAGATACTTAACAAATAATATTGTTCCGTATCCTATTTCAAATTACAGTCAATGTATACTCCAAGAAATGTACAACATTCACCTTTTTCAAAGGAATAGAATCAATGCAAATTGTAATGTCACTCAACGAATTTGAAGTTTCAAACGTACTATGTAAACAAAATGTCATGAAAGTAGTCTTCTTTTTGTTTACGAGAAGTCTATTAGCCTTAGACTACTTAGAAACTTTACACAAATCAAAATTAGTATTATGTTCTAAATCTAAAACATTGGGCTGCGTATAAAATATTATTGTATCATCTGCATACACTGTAAATTCAAATTTGTCAGAGGATTTAATTATATCATTGATATATAATAGAAATAACAAGGGGTCTAGGATAGATCCTTCGGGCATACTATTTTTGTTTTACTAGGGAACTAGAATATTCATTAAATACAGTATATTGATAGCGATTATGTAGATAACTCTTTAACCAGTGGAGTGGTATACCCCTGACACCATAGTAATCGAGCTTATATAAAAGTGTGTCATGATTCACATCGGAAAGATCCATAAATATACCTATTCCAATTTTGTTATTTCTATGGCTGTAATTATTTTGTCCTGTAAATCTATCAAAGCGTGCACAGTTGCATGATTTGAGCGGAATCCAAATTGATTGTTGATAATATATTTATTGCTACTGAAGTAAGAATAAAGACGTTTGAGCATACACTTTTCTAGTATTTTTGACGGAGAAGGTAAAATTGAAATAGGCCTGTAATTTTCAAAAGCAAGACGATCATATTTTCTATAAACAGGAACAATTCTAGCGATCTTTAGTTTATCTGGAACAATTCAGTAGCCAAGGATTGATTAAAAATATGTGTTACTGGTTTGACAATTACATTGATAATTCTTTTTGAAATGACAGAGCTAATAGAATCAAACCCACATGAGTTGGTATTTTTTATTTTTTTAAACAATTTTCAATAATTTCACTTTCATTTATAGCTGTTAGATATTAGGAGACAGCAGTAGGATTTGTCAGATAATTGTTAAATTCTGAGGATACAAAACTGTCGTCTTCGAGCAATAAAGTAGTGGCTTTGGTACATGAGTTAATGAAATGTTTATTAAATTAATTTGCAATTTGTTGTGGAACATCGGCACATTTATCATCATGTATAGAATACTTGGAAAGAGAACTTGTTGATTTTCTCAGTAAATTATTCAAAACCGACCATGTCCCCTTATATCATTATTATTATGCATACTTGTATCCTTCAATTTGTTAGAATAACGTAATTTTTTAGCATGTCGTAAAATCGGCTCGGTGTAAAAATGTCAGAGGAAAAAATGTCAGAGGTAAAAATGTCAGAGGTGAAATTTTTACCTCTGACATTTTTACCTCTGACATTTTTCCTCTGACATTTTTACCTCTGACATTTTTACCCCTGACATTTTTTCCTCTGACATTTTTACCTGGCACCGTAAAATCTGGTTCACTTTGTTCATACGCGTCTTGTATTTATTCTCATGAGAAGAAGAACGATCATTCAAAAAAACCTTGTGAAGCTTAATTGTTTCTAATATAACGTAAAAGTTCTGGCATAATCCAGGGTTTACGGATATGTGGTTTCTTTACTTTACGTTTAATATATGGTAAGTGTTTATCGAATGCATTAAGTAACTTTGATAAAAAAAAAAATCATAAGACTCATTCACATCAGAGCAACAATATATTGAGGACCAATCTGTGACAGGCATTTCCGCAATTAATGCATTAATGCCATCATTTGTAATTTTGCGAGATAATTTTTGAGTATTTGATACTTTAATAATAATAATAATGATAATCTTTTAAAGTCCACTCCAAATTTTATTAAACCGAAACGGAAATTCTTTTTGCCCAATTTATCAATTGATCAATTTGAGAAAGATGAAAAATAGGCAGGTGGTCAGAAATGTCCACACGCAAACTCCCACTATCAACTGTAGAATTTAAAACATTGGTAAATGTATCATCAATTATTAAGGAAGCAGTATTTACAGTAATACGAGTAGGAATTTGTATGAGGGGTACGAGGCCATAGGAAGAATTGATACTTTAAAAAATGGCAGCATCAGAATTATTCAAATGTTTAAGAATATCAATATTAAAATCCCCTGTAATGTATAGGTTCGAATGTTCACATTTTGAGCTTACATAACATATAATCATACAAAATCAAGAATCATTAATATTACCACTTGGCTTTCTGAATATAAGACCAACTGTAGTTTTGGTTTTACATTTATTTAAGAAATCGATAAACATTATATTCATAATCATTTATCTCATTCACATTACAAATAATATAATTTCTTATTCAATTTTTCAACTGATTTGATACAAAAAAAAGCTACACCTCCTCCTTGATCAAAAATTCTATTGGAATTCAAAAATGTATAACCTTCTAGCTCAAAAAGTGAAAGTGGTAATCAGTAATCCACGTTTCAGACAATTTGAATTAACGATATAAATTTAGAAGTTCTTTCGAAATTGTTCTGAAGGCTACGAGCATTGACATGTAATATACTCAGATCATGATCAATATCAGATAACGGATTCATAAATACATTCAATGATATTCATATTTTCCAATGTCAAATAGTTAATACATGAGTACTGACTGCTGAAAGTTACAGTTAAGAGTATAAAATTGATCCTGTTCTTCTGACATACTTTCAAAAATACAAACATGAAAGAAAAAAAAGAACATAATTTGTCCCCCCAAAAACCAAAAAAATATCACAGTTTAAACATTAAAAACAGTGCATTAAAATAAAGAAGAGGAATATCCGAAAAAATTCACTGATGAAAGTCTAGATGGGGGGGGGGGGTAAAACAAATATTTCTGTGACATCCATCCACGTAAAAGTTTAAAAGAGATAACCCTATTATTATTATCCTTCTTATCTCTGCTTTCTAAAAATTTCAGTCACTTAATTTGATCTTTGTTATGAATGTCTTGAATGCCCGTATATGTATCTTTGAACAGGGCAAAGATGCGACCGTCTGAACTCCACACATTTTGTACCGTGGGACAAGCTTTTGCATGATTGAGTAGTTCCTGGTTACTAGACGCAAGGTCCTTCACTATTGACTTATTTTTTGAGAAAAAAAAACAGAGAAAGCGGACTGGCGGAAACCCAAAAGGCGGGAAATTTTTAAGATGTGTATAATATGTAACATAAATGGCCTTGCGCGCCTTGCAATATCAATTATCTCTGTCAATCAAATTTGAGGTTTTTAATGAACGACGGAGCACTTTCGAATATCAGTTTCGCCTTATGTGCTTGAAATGTCTCTCTCTCTCTCTCTCTCACTATCCGTCTCTCTTTCTCTCTGTCTCTGTCTCTCTCTCTCTATCTCTCTCTCTCTTTATATCTCTCTTTCATATCCGCCAGTCCGCTTTCTCTGGGGTTTTTTAATAATCCGTGCTTATAAAGACAACTTGCTCTAGAAAGATAGCCATAGGCTACCAGCTATAGAAGCTAATAGAATCGCATAACGGCGATAAATTTCGACCTAAATTTGCTTCTCGAGAAACAAAGGCGATATTTGTGATCATGGTTCGATTTAATTCGACACTAGTTTTGTGTGTCGTCTACTTGGCAGTTACTCATACAGCCCTTATCAGAAACAAGAGACAAATTCGATGGCCATCATGTAAGATTTATCAATTTTTCATTTTTTCTTTGTTATAGTTTGATATTGGTTATAATTCTCATGATTATCATGATTATTGTTTGCAACAAATCGGGACAAGCCTTCGGCCTTTCCTTCCCCACCACAGATTGATTTTTCTTGTACTTATTAACTTTGTACTCTCGAATTTTACATCATTATTAGAATGTACACATTTTTTTCTCATCTTTTCTTTTTTTCAAGCAGAATTGGTTATTCATATACCTATAATTGTATGAGTATTATCGTTTATGACTATTTTCATCAGATAATTTAATACATGAATTATAATTTGAATTGAATTCCTTTTCTTTTCCGCTCCTCATTCCTCTCGCTGCTTTTAATTGTTTTGCCCGATGTGCTGAAAACAGAATTAGCGGAGAATTCAAGTTTTCTTTGTTTTTTACATAGGACAGAATTTTTTTGCATAGGAAAATAATAAACTCACCTTTGTAGACAGAACGTTGAATGTGTTTGTAAAATATCTCCTCCCTATCTCTCTCATTCTTTTGGAAAAAAAGATGGGGCCGTCTAGGCAACCCTATATAGGACTTTTTTTTATTTTTGATGGACCATTTTTTTTTTTTTTTGATGGACCATTTTAATTCCCGTCCACCTTATCAGCGTGTTTGGGTTTTTTTGATTTTTTAGTTCGAGGCAGAAATTAGGCAAGTGTAAAAGGGTTGGGAAAAAAGTACACAAACCCATTACGGTTCATTCCTTCCTTTTCTTTTCCCTTTTCGTCGGCTAGCCCGCAAGAATGCCTGTCAATGCCCTCAGTTACAGTCTTTTTTTTTTTTTTTGTAGTTTCCTTTCGACCTGAAGCCTATGGTTCCTGTGGAAAACCGACCATGCATATTCCACACGGGGGCATCCGACTTCGAGAATTCAAAGATCCCTTTCAACACTACTCCAGTACTCCATGTAGTATCCTCAGTACTCCTCCTTTGTGCCGACGCGCTTTCTACTGCGATGCGGGGTACACGATCAATGGCGATCATTTTCATCTCGAATGCCTGGAGAACAACTCAACATGGCGGATTGGGTCCTTACCAACCTGTGATGAAATACTTCATCATGATGCAACACCCCACCATGATGAAGTACTCCACCATGATGATCCTCCTTTGCGTCCTGACTCATCGGCCATCAAATTCAAACACAGTATGTAATCATCATTTCTTCTTATGTTACTCTATAACGTATATATACTCTTTAATTAAGGAGTCATTTAAGACTCATTTTAGTGGAGTTTAAACTCCCTTATGAGGAGTGATTTTAGACTCGTTTTATTGGAGTTTAAACTCCCTTATTGAGGAGTCGTTTTAGACTCGTTTTGGAATATAAATCCACTTTTTGAGGAGTCATTTCAGACTCGTTTTGGAGTGTAAATCCACTCTTCGGTTGAGGAGTCGTTTTAAATTTGTTTTGGAGTGTAAATCCACTCTTCAGTTGAGGAGTCGTTTTAAATTTGTTTTGGAGTGTAAATCCATGCATGCCGACAGACTAGTCTCCAAAAGACTATTCAAACTACTAGTTTGGAGTGAATTCCACTATGATTTAGGTTGGATTTTATTCCAAACCAAAGTTATCCCTAGGATGGTTGTGTAGAGTGGGTCAAGCCATAGAGGGAACTGACATCGTAAGGGCTATTTATTTATTTAACAACTTAATTATTCATACCCTTATACCAGTTCTGTAACTTTTTAAGTATGTGAAAACTTGATTTGCCCCCATTTTAGTTTCTTGAGAATGTCACAATATAGTAAAGCTTACATCTGCAAGTATTAGACAAAGGCTCTCATTCAAACAATCCTCCTTTGATTATAGAGTTATGAAGAAAAAAATAAGAAAAATATCCAATTTAAAACGGGTTTGAATAATTTAGTTGTTACATGTATCTATAGTTATCATTCATTTCGCATTATAAATAATTATGGTGATTCATCCAGTTTGATTAATCTGAAGGGTGTTTCACAAAGACTAAGATCGACTTTAAGTTGACAGGCCATCCAAGCCACTGGTTGCTCTCACTATTAGTCTCTCAATTATGATCTTTAGATAATATTTTTTCCATCAATATAATGAATTATCAAAAATGTAAATTCTGTAGATTTGTGACCATGATTTGTACGTTCCTTTAGAGACCAATGCCAGTAAATGGTGAGAGCAAAATAGTGGCATGAACGGCCTGCCATAGTTTAGTCCAACTTAAAGTCGCTCTTAGCCTTTGTGAAACACCCCCCCCCCCCCCCCCGGTCTTCCATGAACCTGATTGGACCACAGCGGTATCGAACAAATGATTTATAATTAAGCTAAATGAAGAAACAAATTATCAAACAAAGTACAATTTACAAATTAAGTAACATAGACATGATAGCAACAAGTACAAAATATATAGATCAGAGCAACTGAACGCATACTAGTAACATGGAAATAAACTAGTAAGAAAAGAACCAAAATAATGCTGTAAATGCACAAGAAGCTAACCAAAAATAGAAACCAAGGTTGATAGGTAAAAGGAAGGAGAAGGAATAAGGAAATGAAATCAGTATGAACAGCATTAATACATGAGCATATAATAAAGTGAAAGCAAATAGAGAGAAATTGATGAATGGTGCGAATTAAATTCCATAGATTAGGGAAATAGGGCTGGATGAAGAGTGAAATATTCCCTTTTACCCCTTTTCCTTATTTCTTTTTAATTCTCCTTCTTTACCATTCATGGGGGAACATGCCCCACGATCCTGCCCCCCCCCCCCCTCCCCTACCCCCAAGTAATCCTCTATTGACTACGGGAACAATTGTGTAAAAATGTTTTGTCACTGCCCTGAGATTGTTTAAAATATATTTAACACTACATGATTGTAATACCTTATTACTGATAAAGGCCTATAAGACTTTTGTCAAAATTAATCATCAAATGTATAATTTTTTGTCTTGTTTTGTTTGTTGTTGTTTCTTGTTCATGTATTTGTCTATATTTGTATTTGTTTGTTATAGGGGGTTTGGTTGGTTGATTTTTTATTTTATTTTTTTATTTGATTCTATTTATTTTTCAACTCAACTATCCACAAGTTAAATTACCATAGATTATTACAATATATAATAAAACAAATTAATTATACAAGTAACGAAATAGTGACAAGTTTGTTCGTAATGAAATAAGTTTACAGAGTACATTTAAACTTGAGAAAAAGACAAAATATTTTATATTGCTTGATTTAGCTGTTTATTTGTTTGTTTGTTTATTTGTTCCCCTTATAGAGGGCATTGCAATTGGGGTTGGCTTGCTTATCTCGTTGACGTGCAGTGTAATGATGTAAGTAACATTATTTGATTGTTTAAATAAATAATTCATTATAAATTAAGGGACATAAATACATTTATACTTTGCATGTTGGCAAAATTATCACTAATTATAAAAATGAAATGTAGCGTTCTTTTTTCGGACGGTTCATAATTTCGAAGATTTCAAACAAATTCCAATATCAATTCGAAAGTTATGTCTTTGGATCAAACGCCCCTTTACGGTTGCGATTCTGAAGGTGTTTCTAGATACCTACAAAGCTAAGGTTTTGTGCCAGATAACTCTCTGGCCAAACAGTTCCATGTCGTAATATCTGTATTATTTCATGAATTCTTTTTCAAACGGTTTGTTCTGGATGTCTCTTTCAAGTGGAAGA
>JAVYIG010008449.1:15000-89281 GCA_035222895.1 Strongylocentrotus droebachiensis
GTAATTTCATTCATTTATCTAGCGGCCAGAAATATAAATAAAATTACATTTTGTCAAAGAATAACAAGAATTTAGCCTCCTGTTTTATGTAACATCTTACTGAGAAGCTGTTCATTTTAATATCAGAATTTTAAAATCTCAGATGATACACAATGAGTAGCGCTCGAAAATGTGGCGTCTTACTATGAAAATGTGGATGTCTTGGAACTCTTGCAGGCAATGGTAGTAGACTCCTCTCGGGTCACTTTTACAAATATTAGCAAGAAATAAGAAAGTTATCAACTGGGGATATCCACAGTGCCAGTGTATGCACTTGGAATTTATGTATACATAATTATGATTATCCCCGTTTTACACACACACACACACACACACACACATATATATATATATATATATGACACGGTACATAATTAACCGGACATCATAAACACCCTAACCCTATAGACCCTAACACTAAAATGTGTATGTAGAATTATTGTCCTGCTAATGACTTAAATTTTAATGACTTTATTTTTCACTCCAAATGTCCGTCCAATGACGCCTTAAGTGAAATATATATAGAAAGAGAATACTACGATCAATGAGAAATATAACGTACAATCGTTAAAGTAACACGAAATTGTCCTGCTAATGATAAGACTACTTAATTAATCACTCACTTTTTCAATCCAAATTTCCGTCCAATGACGCCTTAAATTATGTTGGGTATAGAGAGTTGCATGTGAGAGTGTGTGTTGGTAGGCCCATATAGACCAAGGGAGAGAGAGAGAGAGAGAAAGAGAGGGAATGGGAGAGAGGGTCAGATGCCGGGTACTATAGAATTATAGGGCAGTAATACCCGAGTACCCCCCCCCCCCTTTTTTTAAATTTTTTTAGCATTATTATTTGTGTATAAAAATATAGCAATGAAAAGAAAGCCAAGAAACAATTAACATTTTGTGGTACATTTTCACCCAAAGAATAATGACAAGCAAACTTTAAAAGAAGAGGTACAATGTTTTACTTGTGTACTAAATCTATGTCACTTGGTTTTCAAAAGGGGGGGGAAGCCAGTTAATTGTGTATCCTTTACAAAAATCTGCCAGTGCTATAATAATATTTGGTCCGAGCTGTTTGCTGGGCCGATTCTCCAAAATGAATATGGGCCGATCCATAAATACATCCGAACTGACCTTTGACCCAAAACGCGGGAAAATTTCAATACGTGTGTACTACACCGAACGCGCAAGATATAGGCCTACCCAATTGTCATTATCCAACAAAACTGGCACCTTTTCTCGTTTGATTTTGGTGAAATTTTGCTAATTCGTCAACTGTTTTTCTAGATTTTGATTAAAGCTATCACCATGGTCAGGACAAAGGCAGATAACTCATGCAGGAAAGGTGAGAATATTCCTCAAATTTAATTTATGATGATCGTGACTGAGCTGAGTGAGATGAGACTGCGTCTGCGAATATCATGAATATGAGAATTGAGAGTGAGATCGAGAGTCAGTGGAACAGTCATGCAGTGTGACAGTGCAGTGATGATAGACTGAGCTAGCTGAGCTGATCGAACTGAGGCCTAGTGGGCTAGTAAGAGTCGTTGTCGCCAGCGCTAGCCCGCCTGTTCCTGGCGCTTGCCTCTAGCAAATGCATATCGTGCTGTGCAGCTGTTGAGCAACATTTATAACTTGACGTGTACCACTTTTTTGTCCACAAAGTCAAAGATCACATTTATAACGCGCCTAATAATAATAGACTACATTTAGGGATGTTACAAAAAAAATAAATCTCAGAATTCAAGCTCCTGTTTTATGCCATTCGACAGAGCTTGATAAGACCTTTTATTTGATGCCTCATTCATCATAATAGCCCCAGTAATAAGAAAGTTAGATCTAGATCTAGACTATGCCAATTTAAAACGCCCGGAAATCATGTATTTAATTGCTTTGTTTTCCTTTGTTTTTTTTTAAACCAAAAGTTGTGATCTCAAATGTGACCGAAAGATTATTTCATGACATAAAATTACCCCAAAATGTATGTAAATACACAAAAAACGCTAATCGGGCCGTCATTTTTGCATGACATTTTCACATGCGCATGCCTCATCCAAAAAAACATAGTCTAGATCCTATTTCTAATCGTTAGATTTTGCTGAAATTTCACCAAAAGCAAATTCACATGTTAACCAATCGGTCTAGATACTTTTTTTCAAATCCTGTAGGTAGGATCAGGGTACAGAATGGCACTAAACACGGCTCTTGTGAAACAGTGCAGCAAAACAAACCGCCGAAAACATAAATCATAAAAAGTTTAGTATGAAATTAGATAACAATGTCATTCTTCTCATCCAATAGAAATCATGAAACAAAAATCTAATCAGCCCATCAAAAGATCACATTTACGTAGGCTATCCAAATTGGTCTACAATAGTGCATAACAGCCCCATGGCAGAAACCTTCTTGGCGAAAGCACACACATTGTAACATACCTACTACATTGTTTCTAGGTGCTGTTGATGGTGCTGTTCCAGCAGCCATTAAGTAAAGCAATGTCCTTACACAAAATAAAAGCCAGGACGACAGCACCACGATTACACAATATTATTCAGTACAAAATTACAGTATGTTACGTTATGTTACGTTACAAAAGTACAGTTTGTTACAGATAAATGAATAAATCAACTTAATCTAATTTGGATTGTGCTAAAGAATGAAGATGACTTCGATTCTACTTCATAACAAATAGTAGGTCTAGTACGACATCATTTATTTATTTGACATGTTTAGAGAAGACAAAATTCATGATATGGATTTGAACTGATGGGTAAATGAATAAATCAACTTAATCTAACTTTGATTGTGCTAAAGAATAAAGATGACTTTGATTCTATTTGATAACAAATAGTAGTAGATCTACGACATCATTTATTTATTTGACATGTTTAGAGAAGACAAAATTCATGATATGGATTTGAACTGATGGGTTTGGTCTACTTTGAAAGTAGATATAGAAGGAGCAATATTGTAGGCTGTGAAATTGCTTAATCTACAGTTGTAGATCCTGGCTAATAATATACTAAAAGGTAAAATATAACTTTTCAAACCTGAAAAAGGAAGAAGAAATCTCAAATTCCTCAATTATAATAGTTAAAACAGTGCAAAATCAACACACGACTGAAATTACTGATCCGGCAAGCCGGGAGTAATAGTAGTACTGTGGTAGTATGGTATCACGGAGTAAACAAATTAGAAATAAAGTGAATGCAAGCACTGTGCAGGATGTTGATGGTGGGATGCTAAACATTAGTTACAATCATTGTAATGAAGCAACGTTTATTACAAATTGAAAATGTGTATTCTTTGCTCGGTATTAAACCAATATAAAGTTTAAGGAACATGACAGGTTTAATCTACCCTAAAACAGAAAAAAAGTTTAAATATTAAAAGAAGATCTGAAACTTGACTGATTAAATCTATCCAAATAGTATTGCACTCCACTTTGAACTTGCTATGAGCATGGCATAGCCTATCAGTATCTGTTGATAAATTCAGCTATAATAAAATATTTGAAAATTACCTGTAAACTTTAATTGTTTCAAGGTTTCTTTTATTTTCCACATGATATAGCATAATCAAGTGAATATGAAATATATACAAATTCAATAACATAATAATATTAACCAAACATTTTACAAATGATTATACTATTGTTTAAATTAAAACAGTGGTGAAACATAGTGGAGGAGTCTATTTAAAAAGCATAGCTTGCTATCAAGAGCAAGATACCAAAAGGCTTGAAACAGGGTACCGGTATCTGTATATCTTATATCTAGATTTGTAATTCCTTTATTATTTTCATCTCTCCTACCAGCTGTTGCGGCCAAAGCTCCAAGGAAAGCTCTAGCGCCCTCTAGGGCAGGATCTGTGATGTCTCCCTCAGCAGGTAAGATTAAAACAGTGTTGCATCCAGTCGCAATTAATTCTATCAAGTATATAGGCCCACACAGCTTAGACTTACATGGAGATCTACACTTCATCATGTCATGTACAAAACTTTGCCAACTTAGACTTATTTTTTAAAATTAATTTAAAACCACTTTAATCTGTGGTATCTACATGTACATGTAGGTAGGGTCTGCATACTTGTACACTGAATATTTGGCATTTCATCCAATTTAATAATTCCATCTACAAGAAAAATGCTGCGTTAGGGTATAATTCCAAATCTAAGAGTCACGTGTATCATTGTTTGATATTCAAAAAAAATAAGGAAAACATGTTAAAAGGGGTTGGTTGACAGTTTCCATGTACGGTATCTCGTAATTCGCCGACACTGGACTGATTGGAAGACCATTAGTGGTGTACAGGTCTCGCACACATTGAATTGGATGTCAAACTAAGAAATACTCCCAGTCTTTCAGAGAGTCTTTGTGTGAGGACAATTTTTTAAGAGGGTGACTTTTCCTTAAGGGGTGATAGGTCGAAAGTGCAGAGGCCAGTTGGCTGTATGATATACATGTACTTGTATAAGTGAAGACCACTCGGTGACTGTTAACATCTGTTAGTTGAATACCTGAATGGTATCATGTGCAGATTAGCAATTGAATTCAATGACTGGTAATAATAATTAATTATAATCATTGACTATTTGCTGTGGGACTATTTGTATTTTTGTGTTCAATTTGAAACAGGAGGAAAGAGGGACAAGTACAGTGGTGGGAATCCAGTCAACCCTCAACCCACGCCAGAATGGCAGAAGTCAATCAGTAAGTTCTTTGTAATGCCATCGTCATCGTCGTCATCGTCGTCATCGACGTCGGGAAAGGAGAACGAAGACCCAGTGGAGGAACCTTGCAGCAGCAAAGATGTAGACAGGTTTGTTTGTCCTCAACTCTTTTGATGTATTAACTTATTCCTTTAAAGGGCAAGCCAACCTTTCTAGGAAGTTCATTTGCATAAAAGCAGAAAAATAAGAGAGAAAACAGAATTGCTAAAGGTTGAAATATATCAGACCAAAAATAAGAAAGTTGTGAATTTTTGAAATATCATAATATGAGATCAGTAAATCTATGTAAATTTCTAATTGGCTATTTTGTCAGCGACTGTGACAGTGACGCAGTCGAGGACAACTCTCCTGTTTGTCTTGTTGAAAAATATCACTATTTCTTTTTTTCTTCTCCTCAACACCTCCTCCTTTGGGGCAGTACTCAAAATTATAATATAGATAGCATATTATTATTGATCATTTGATTATTTTGTGTGTTTGAATAAATGGGAAAGTTGTCCGGCACTACATGTCCTTTCACAAGATATTAACCTGCACTTGCTACTCTCCACCCAGGTTTTAAATGGGTACCCGGTAGGATGCCGTCATTGTTGGTCAAACAGTTTTTGAGCGTCAAGTAACTCCTGGCTGGAATGCTCCCCAGGGAGTGGAGATTGTGCACACAGTGTGTGCGGGCAAGCACTGAATCCAATGACCGGGGTATTAGTATTTCTGTAAAGCGCTTTATAAAAGCTAAATATTATTATTATTATATTTCATTTACAGGACAGAAGAAGAGGCTGGAGGAAGTTCATCATCTCAAGAACAAACCCCAGAGAAGATGGAACAAGAGGAGAAGGAGGAAGAAGAAGGAGACGAAGAGAGCGAAGAAGAAGAAGAAGAGAAACCGGCACCATCTAGGAGTTTCAAGAAAAACAGATGCATTAGCGACAGTGAAGATGACGATGAATAGAGGATGTTTGATATCAACTTAGATGGACAAAGTAACAACACTTGAACCCAAAGACATGATAGAGTGTCCCCTTACTGAAGGAGAGTCGTTCAGACCGGTCCTAGAGATTCAAATTCACCCTGCAGGAAAGCAAATGATCACTGTTTTGAAGCCCTGATACTTTCCCAATCATGGTTTCGTGTTGAACAGAACACCTGCGGTTATAACATGTCTGGGTCTCAATTCAGGTACTTCATTCATTGGGGTAAACAGTCATTAGGAGTATGGAAGGTACATGTAGTTATGTGGAAAAGTTGGAGTAAAACAAAAAGAAGAAAGAAGTTGTTAGAATACCTCCCGAGATCTAGGAATTAGTAAACATTATGTGTACTTTACTACTTTGAAGATAACATGAAATCTTTTGTGAAGAGTCACTTGGCTTGAAAAAGTCTACAGAAGTGATTGAAACCTTGACTACTGAATTTCAAGGTTGGCAGAAGTCTATTAGTTACATGTTATGATCACCCCAAGTCCCTTAACCAATGTAGGTTTTCTGTATCAAAAGCTGCCATGCAATTGAAACATCTGATTGGAAAGGGGAAACAAATCCATGGGCAAAAGATATAAACGTTCCAGACTTGGCCTTGAACACTTTTCTATGTTTTCCTCAATGTAGTACTCTTTTTGTATAATTTGTATCCCATGCTTTACCTCAACGATGGTTTGTTGTTAAAGTCAAAGAGGTCTTATTCCTGACTTGCGGTCAGGACAGACCAAATATTCTGAAATGTGAATGTACATTACTGTATTATGATATATGAGAGGGTTATATTTGAAGTTTTAAGCCCCACTGCACTACTTATAGCTACTTGTGCCCTCTATATATCAAACAATGCCTAATACATGTAGGTGACCATTGGTCCCCCATGATCCTCTTTTTCTTATGTTAATTGACAGCTTACTTGGTGAGATAACCACCTGTTAGAGACCATGCAGAGTGGTCTAATCCCTCCGCAAAACTAGTGCGGTGGGGCTTTAAGAATTGGGGTAAAAACATGAGCTTCCAATCAAATATGCTTGATATTTGCGACTGGATAATGGATATGGTTTGTCTATCTTTTTGTTATTCTTGCTCTCTCCAAAATTGTTTCCTCTAAAGGCATCCCTGTCATTGCAGCAACTGGTTGTGTCTTTTTCTACCTCTGTGAAGTAATGGTGATATCTCTTCATACGGCCAAATTGTCTCTGAACCTGACCGATTGTTGGCCATATCCGGGTACTGGAATGTTTTGTTCGGTCTGTTATCAGTCTGGTGTTAGTCTGGTATCAGTCTGGTGTTGGTCTGGTATCAATCTGGTGTCGGTCTGGTTTCAGTCTGTTATTAGTCTGGTGTCAGTCTGGTGTTAGTCTTGTGCCAGTCTGATAACAGAATGAAACCAGACTGATATCAGTCTGGTGTCGCTCTCTTTGGTGTGACCGAGCTATATCAGAATCCGCTTGTAGAATTATATCTTTGAACTGTCTTGATTTGGGTTAAAGGATTGTAGAGTACTAAGATTCTAAGTTAGATTAGAATTAGTGTTAGACTATCAATTTATCATTTATAATGTGAATGTATTGTAATGTAAATAGTTTGTGCTCATGTTTTCAATATGATAGAGCATTTTTTGCAAGTAAATTTGTCAAATATAATGTATCAACTGAAACATTCTTTTTCTTTTCTTTTTTCATTCAATGATTTATCTCCAGAATGGAGGGGGTGGTAGATGTAGGCATGTTGTGAAAAAATACAGACTACAGGGTAGCTACCGGTATATTAAAGGGAAAGTCCACCCCAGGATTTTTTTTAGCTGACGATATAGACCTAATAATACCATGAAGAATGATACAAGTCTCATTAAAATCCATGATCACATAACGAAGATATATCGACTTTTTTATCGAAAATCAGCCGCCCCCCAAATGCAAATGCGTTACATGGGCATGAAACGATCGCATTGTGACGTATGTTGCGAGCTGCCTTCTTATTTCGCAGACATTCACTTTCGCTCGCGGTACACTGTTATCGCACTGACATGACGAATCATGAATGAAAGCGAAAGTGAATGTCTGCGAAATAAGAAGGCAGCTCGCAACATACGTCACAATTTCGATACTATCGGTTATTTTTTGGCGATCGTTTCATGCCCATGTAACGCATTTGCATTTGGGGGGCGGCTGATTTTCGATAAAAAAGTCGATATATCTTCGTTATGTGATCATGGATTTTAATGAGACTTGTATCATTCTTCATGGTATTATTAGGTCTATATCGTCAGCTAAAGAAAATCCTGGGGTGGACTATCCCTTTAACATTGATTTGTAAGGAATAGTGGTACAGAAGTTGGGCCATGTACAATTGGTGTGTTTTGTGCAAATGAATAAGAAGAAAAAGAAACGGGGAAAGAAGATTCAAGAGAGATGGAAAGAAAGAAAGGGTGAGAGATGAAAGGTAAAGAGAAGGGAGAGAGTGAATGAAAGATTCACAAGCGCTGATGAGAGAGATGGACAGATAGAGGTAAAGAAAGGAGCTTCACAAGAGAGAGATAGGAGGAAATAAAAAATAAGGGGGAGCGAATGAGAGCTAATAAGAGTAGAGAGATACCTGAAGAAGCACGAGAGTTGGAAAGAATGAATATGTTAAAAAGAACTTCCAGTGTGTTCTATCCTCGTACATATAACTTAAAGCCCCTAAGTGTTGGGAGCCCCAAATTCGCCAACAATTTGATGGCAAAATTTCACTCAAATTGTATCGTAATGTGAAAGAGGAGGTCTGCAAAGATCCCCCCCCCCCCCAGAAAAAAAATTGTTTGAAGACAAATATTGATAAAAGAAAACATAAATTAGGTTTTCTGTTGTACGCAGAAAACCTAAATTTTGTATTCTTTCATCAATATTCAACCTCAAACGCATTTGTTTTTAAAATTCTTGCAGAAATGTGTCGTAAATGACAACCTCTTTCACATTATGATACAATTTAAGTGACATTTTGCCTACACTTTAGAGGGGCTTTATGAGAATCTTGAAGATATAATTTATTAATTTTCCTTTTCGTTTCATATCCTGACTTTTCCCGACATTGCATTTCCTGAATAACTTTTAAGAAAATAAAATATCATAAAATTGTGATAATGAAATGGAATATATGAATCTATTCATTCATTCATCTCTGTTTTATTGACTTGATGTACATAAAACAGATTGAAAAGAATACATTTCTTCATATTTATACATTTACAAATACAAAGTTTCTTTTACATATAGTCTCTTTTATACATGTACAGTCAAAACACTCAATTTATACAATTCACCAATTCATCATTACCTTCCTAGTAATAACAGAAAATAAATAAAAATATTACATATAATCACATATTATTGATCATACATACATTGTTCACCTGTTGCAAATAATTAGCTCCATAAATAAAAAATACTAATTCTTTATCTGGTGTACAAAATAATCATTAAGTATTGTTAAAAAAAACATTTAAAAAGCTTATAACAACTTCATTACTCATTTGGTGGGCAATTATATGTATTGGACGGATTTTCATGATAATGTATTAGTTTTTGCACCAATCAATAGTAAAGTCAAAACTGCACCACATTTGTAATTTTAACAAACAATAACTCTTCAAGGTGACATTCATATTAATATCATTTGGTAAATTTGTTTTGAAGCACATGTATTTTTTGGTATCATTCCATTCTTCACTATGTAACATTGGTTTGTGAAAGAAGGCTCATCCAAACGTTGTGAGCTTGAAAAATAACAATACACTTTTCACACACAGTTCAACTAATGTAAACGACCCAATTATAGCAGACATTTACACAAAGACTTTACAAAAAGTGGTTCCTCAGACATGGGAAAACATGTTAAAGGTGATATGGTCGTGCTCATTCCATATAAAGCACAATGATATTGAGCAGCTGATAGAAAAGATAAGCCTGTAGCCTGCCCAGAATACAAGTCTGTCTTTTTAATCTTCATCACAAAGAAGCATTTCCGTACACTACTTGGTCCACCATAGCCAAAGCTTTCATACACAATAAACATGAAACCAATTTTATGATATATTGATCACAACCTTACTTTACCACAAAAAAAAAACATCTTTCTACTAATAAGAGTCTTAACTTTTGTAGGCACCCCCCCCCCCCCCCCCCTCCCTTCCCTCCATCATACAGCCACCTTCACCTTAGCTGGCTGAGTGTACAGAACAAATAGCATTCAAACTGTAAGGTTTCAATGTTCTATGACAAAGTCCTGCAAAGAGAACTCAAAGGCATAGATCAACTGGTTGCTCAATTAATAGCAATCTGCTCGCTTTCTTAGCACTTTGGCAATACAAGCAATCTTATCAACATTATCCTTCATTCTGCTATCTGTTAAACTGCCATCTTGTGTTTACATTCTCACTGACATGGAATAATCTGAATTATCAATTCCTTTACCCCTAGATATGTTGTTCTATTCCTAGCTGCCATTATCATTTTGCCTTGCCCCATTAGGCCTACTCCTGGGGTGCCAATCCCCTAGTAGATCAGAAAACAATGACCCTTCACTATCATTAACTATATAGTCTGAATCTGCAGTCCTTTCTTCCTAGCACCATAGCTATTCTTTTCAAACTATATTCAACCTTCCACTACTGGCTGACCTTGTTTCCCCTTCGTCTTCTACCCAGGGTGCCCCCATAACAGACCATTTTGCATCGCTCACCTGCTACCCCCTCAATACCCCGCATTAATCTGAATGTTTTAGTTCTTTCTTCCCTAGCACGGTCGCTATCCTATTCCTACGGTCATTTAAACTCCCACCACCACCTGACCCTGCTTGCCTAGCACCCTTGCTCCCTGACTGCCCCCCTCCACCACTACTCCTCCTCAAGCTATTAATCAACCCTGAGTGCCCCCCCCCCCCCCCCCCCCTGGTAGAACTAGTCTACACCCCTCCACCTCACTGTCCTGCGTTAATCTGAATCTTGAGTTCTTTCTTCCCTAGCACGGTCGCTATCCTATTCCTACTGTCATTCAAACTCCCACCACCACCTGACCCTGAATTCCTTGCCCCCTTACTCCCTCCTGATTGCCCCCCTCCACTGCTACCCCTCCTCAAACTATTACTCAACCCACTAGGGGGATTCCCCTTGGGGCTCGTTGGTTGGTGTGGTGATGAGCTACCACCCAGGCTAAGCTGAGAGTGTGATGACCGTCCAGTGCTGCTGCTGTTTGCGATGGATGTACCTCGTTGATGAACTAGAAGCTGCTCTCTAGCTTTGCTCAGAGCTTCTGTCAACTCCAATCTCTCCTCACACTCCCTGCCGACAGTCTCTTGCAGGAAAGCAACCTGGACAACAAAAAAAGAGTCATCAATATGATTGCTATGCAAATATTTCATACCTCAAATACAGAAAAGTATGATGCATTTACATAAAACCTAAAATAATTATTGCTTCCAAAATTAATCATTATTTTTTCAATCACATCACAAAATCATATCATATGAAAGTATACGATTGAAGTCACATGGGCCTGGTAGAATCTCAGAAAACATTATAAATAATACATAACAATAATTGACTAAATGCTATTAGCATGACCAAACCAGGGAGTGGAGAATATGCACACATTGTGTGTAAGCCTGAATCCGATGACCGGGGTCATAGTATATCTGTAAATCGCTTTATAGAGACATCATTGATGTATTAAGCGCTATATAAAAGCGGAATGTTAATATTATTATTATTGAGTAGGACCATGCATACCTCTTCCTTGCTCTGATCAAGTTTCTTCTGCAGCTCTAGTTTATCTCTCTGTACCGAGGACAAGTCCTGTTCAGCTTCCTGTAACTCTGCTCTCATGGCCTGGAACTCATCTGTATTACGACTGTCTCCTTCCGCTGAAAGCAATGAGAAATAAGTAAAAATTAAGTAATCAAAATAACAAGACCTTGTTTAAAGGTACTATGTCCCTTTTGCAGCCAACCTCAAATTCTGTAGAAGTTTGCAGGAATTATGAATATGTCACGTATGTTCTATCTGTGAAATTTCATTAGCAGTGTCCTAATATTCAAATTATGCAAGGAAACCTGTTTACTTGCTAGACTTCACTGTAAGACACTATTGAGTGACTGACTGGATTTTTTTTCTTCTTTGGTAATTAACATACATAAAATGAGCTGTAAAGGGTACATGAGCATTTGTCTACATCAATAACCCACTTCTTGTGATGGCCAAAATTAAACTGATTGAATCTTTGCGTAGCATAAAACGTATGACCATTCGGTACAATGGTCTGAAAATCCGAGACTATTACTTATTGGCTCTATAGCTCCTAAGTCGATTTGACAACTAATAGTCGTTATTTTCCCACTTGAAGACATTTTCAAGCCCAATCTTTTTTAGGGAAGTTCTAAATTAGTATTATCTTTCAAATCCCATCGGTATTTAACCTTTTCATTTTGGGGGCCTGCAAATGGGACATAGTACCTTTAATGAACATGTATGTCATGCTAATATAACACTATGAGTGATTCTGTATTATTAACTGGGCCATATCATCTAGTGCTGTTACATCACGGATATCTCCAATTCCGTTTAACCGCCAGTCAAAACCGGACGGTTTTCGGTTAAACGATTTAAAAAAAAATTTAAAAAAAAAAAAAAAAATTTACCGACTCTGTCGGCAGCAAGCCAGGTCCGTGTAAAAAAGCGGGAAGGAGTTTCATTTAACTGCAAGGTGCATTTGAAGGGGCCGAATTGTGCTTGTGAACTTGTCACAAATAATAGTAACAATGTCGTTTTTAGAAGAATGTGTAAGATCATTAATGTAAATTAAATACAGTAGAGGACCTAGGATAGAACCTTGTGGTATGCCATGTGTAAAAGTTAGATGAATTATTATTATAAACTACATATTGAGATCTATTACAAAGATTACTTTCAAACCAAGATGACAGACAAATTGGAGTGTTGTTCTAGTTTCAGAGTGGTGAGTCAACACACAGATTACTGAGCTGGGAGACATTGGTGGAGGGGCATCGAAACTTTTAAAAAAAATATATTAAAAAAAAAAATTATTGATGATGATGATGACGATGACGATGATGATGATGATGATGATGATGATGGTGCTGGTGATGGTGGTGGTATGAGGATGATGATGATGGGGATGGTCATAATGATGATTATGATGATGATGGTGATGGTCATAATGATGATGATGGTGATGGTCATAATGATGATAATGGTGATCAAGATGATGATAATGATGGTGGTGATAATGATTGGGGGGCTGAGCTCTATATACATGTAGTAAGGGTTAACACACTAAGTTACAATTTTCTTATGTTAAACTCTCAAATACTAGTACTATTCATGTGCATGTCAACCTTGTTTATTAATATATCAATCACTATATACTAAAGAACTCCAGCACTCCTTACCAACATGTTTCCTAAGTTCAGCAGTAATCCTCTTTAGACTCTCAATCTCTTCCCTCAATCCCTTCTCCTGGTCATTAGATAACTTCTTAGAATCAAAGAGCTCCCTCTCTAGGCTGTCTAGTCGAGCCTTCAATGAGTCTCGCTCACGCTGGATGTGGTTTTTCATCTAAACATACAACAAATAGAAAAATATATTAGAATATGATAACCCATAATATTTTGTGAAACATTGGTGGAAGGCATTTGAGGAAGTGTCATACCAAATAATTATATTTATCCCAGCATAGACTTATAATTCATAAGTCATGCATTGCTATTTATCGTCGGTGGGGTGACAAAACCTTGTATCTCAATTTTTTGAGATTTTGATTTTTTTGCATAATTGTGTACCTAATGGCCTACGACACCACCTGATAAATCCATGGAACGCCTCCTGTCTCGGTTTTTTCACAAATTCCACACAAAAGACGGTGTCACAGCACTAAATCCGTTGAGACAGGAAATGTTTTTTCGCTCTCCTGAAAATTCATGATTTTTGAGATACAAGGTTTTGTCACCCCACCGACGTTATACTTTTATGTTTGTTTGTACTCTCATACCCCGAGAGGGGGTCAAAGAGTCAATTCTATTCTATGATATCATATCATATCATATCATATGACAGTTTTTTTAAGCTTCATGCCACAAAAAGTTTTACATTTTAAGCAATGATCCGCTACATTATCATACACTACAAAACAATTTGCAGGTATATTCGACTTTTTGAAGTCCCTAAATGATGTTTTGATATATTGTTTTCCATTTAGTGATAAATGTAATGACTGGAATTTGCTTTCCTCTTTTCAAACTACTTGTTCACAACATGTAAAAGTGGCTACAATTAATACAGAGTTTGCATTTAATATTTGTTAATGGCCATCACAATCTTGGCTCCTACCGGTAGCCTTTTCTTGATATTCCAGCTAGGGTATTACATAAACATGAAACTACCGGTATTGCATAAATAAGCAAAAGAATAACAAATTTCAGTGAAGAGACTAGCTGCCATCTCCTGTCTTTCATAGATTCAATCCTAGCTGCTTAACGATGTCTCACCTTCGTTTCAGCACTGCTTAGTTCTTGCTTGTATTTCAAGATCAGTTCATCATTTCTCTGCTTCTGGATCTCCAGGTCCTGAGATAATCAGAATTACAACACAATGAGAAAGACCATACAGTCAAACCTGTCTATAGCAACCACCCAAGGGAAACACAAACAGTGGTCTTTGTAGACAGATTCCTTTAGTACATGTTTCAATGAGAAACCCTTTTCAAGGGAAACAAAAAATGTGGTCTTTTTAGACAGGTGGGCTTTGTAGACATGTGGTCACTAAAGCAGGTTTTCCTGTAAACAGGTGGTAACACATTCAATGAATACATTCGTTTGTGGGTTCCTAATGGAATGAACTTGACGGATGTCTCAAAAGTTTGCCGAATTTGGAAATCAACAGTCCACTATGGAATTATTCATCCCTTCTGACATGTGCATGGTATTCAGGTATTGCATATTTAAGCTGGACATTAAGGGAAACTTATAAAGTGGGGTTACCCAACTTTCTGCATATTTTATTTTCATTATTTTCTTTTATATGTAGTTATGCACAAAGAATAATACTGCCCATTTCAATCTTGTTGAACACAGAATTCTTTTTCTTATACCTCTGCAAGCTTAATACAGAAACCACCTGTCTCCACAGGTAATAGGTTAAATAACTGTTGTGAAAACTTTTGCAAGGGTGAAGAAAAAAATGATGCTGAATTCAAACTGCACATGAGATTCCTTCAGACTCAGAGAACACCCAACTTTTTTCAAATTAACCCTATTAAAATTACCTATGTGAACCGAAATGTCCCTGTATTCAGTCTACAGGCATGACAGAATGCAGTAGTCAATGGTTTAACATGTTGCTTCTAAAAACCAACAAACCAACAAATTCAACAATCGCTCACCACTTGGAATGACTTGTGTAGTCTCTCTTCCAGGCTGGCTATCTCCAGGGCATGTTTCTCTCTCTCTTTCGATAAGCTTTCATTTAACTGAGAAAAAAAGGACAAAACAATTAAACATTTAATAAAACTTCTGATTTGAAACATATCTGTTTAAATAATAATAATCAGAGATCAGGGTAGGTTATGTACGATGTGTAGCAATGAAAAAATGATTATTAAATACAGCTCATATTAGTGGTTAATATGGCAAGTTTGGTGTTGGTGATGTATCAATTATTATCATTATCATCATTGGTGCTCTGTCAAAATGACAGGTTTGTTGATCCCTATCAATTTCTATAACAGATGTCTCTCTGGGTTTTTTAGCCAACTGCTTCAATCACAGCACACTCACAAACTCATACCCAAAGAACGTTTAAACACTTTTGCATTTGAAATTTTACCTTAAGATTATTTTTTTCTTCATCCTAGTCAAGCATCGCTTATGATTGTGACCGGTCTCATGCACTTTTTCAACTGATAGTTTGGATAATACTTTAAATTTATAATAATATGTTATAGAAATATCAAGTTTTGTTTTTATATGTACATATGTAAAAAAAACTAGATGGAACTTCGACTGCGCGCAGTCGAAAATGATGCCTCCGTCATAGAGCAATTTTACAAACCAAAACAGAAGACATTTTTCAAATTCAAGTTCAATTGTAATCCATTAACAGGTTCTCAGAATATCGTGATTACAAGCAATTTCTCATATACATATACGACCCTTTGATCTTTGACCTCATGACCCTAAAATCGTCTCAGTTCATTGGCTCTGCAAGATGTCCCGAGTTAAATAGCAATCCATCTGTCAGTTCTAATGAAAATGCGTTCACAAGCTATTTTTGCATACATAATGAGCCCATGACCTTTGACCTTATGAACCAAGAATCTACTCAGTTCATTGGCTCTGCAAGATACATACATGACCAAAGTTTGGCAGGAATCCATGAATCGGTTCTTAAGATAACGCGATCACAAGCTGTTTTTGCATACATTATGTGTGCTGTAACCTTTGACCTTTGACCTCGTGACCCCAAAGTTTAATCAGTTCATCGGCTCTGCAAGTAACATACATGACCTAAGTTTGGCAGGAATCCATGAATCCGTTCTTCAGATGACGCGATCACAAGCTGTTTTTGCATACATAATGAGCCCTGTGACCTTTGACCTTTGACCTCGTGACCCCAAAATCTAATCAGTTCCTCGGCTCTGCAAGATACATACATGACCAAAGTTTGGCAGGAATCCATGAATCCGTTCTTCAGATGACGCGATCACAAGCTGTTTTTGCATACATAATGAGCCCTGTGACCTTTGACCTTTGACCTCGTGACCCCAAAATCTAATCAGTTCATCGGCTCTGCAAGATACATACATGATCAAAGTTTGGCAGGAATCCATCAATCGGTTTTTCAGATAACGCGATCACGAGAACGGGACGTACGTACGTACGTACAGACGTACGTACAGACGTACGTACAGACGTACGGACGGACGGACGGACAACCCGAAAACATAATGCCTCTGGCTACTTCGTAACGGAGGCATAAAAATATAACATTTTGACATGAGTTATTATTGTTTGTCTATTTTGTATTATACCTAACGTTTATATGTTCTTTGATATTCTGTTATTATATTTGGAAAAATGCAGAAATAAAATCAAATAAAAAAAGAATAAATGAATAAATCCAATGTAGCCTCCTACTAGCGCCAATCATATCATATAAGAACCCTTTGTGAGGTCTTCCTTTTGTGTTCCATATGGACAACCTTCTATTACTGTGATCTTTAAGCCATCATGTCCCATCAGTTGCTACATGTATCTTGTTTTCAGTATAATTCAGTATCTATCATAACTGATCTATCCTCTGAGTAATATTCAAACTCAAATTCACAAGCAATTTTTTTGAAAGTGCATGGATAATTAAAGGCATCGTTTAACAATGTTAAATATGAGATGCATGGCCCTACGTGTTATCAGTGTCTGTGATATGGTGTAATATTGAAGCCCTAAACAAATTGTGCTTCAAAATGATCAAGAAGTGCCTCAAAAAAGTAAAAATCTTTGAGTGACTGGTTTTACCATACTTGTTTCCTCCAATAGACTGTAGTGTTATGGAAACCGTTTGGCAAACGGTTTTCAAAATCTGTAACCCCAATCATAAATATCTTGATAATCAGACAGGCGATCGGCTTGTAAAAGTCATGGGGTTCTTGACTGACCTAAAGGTTTATAATTTTTATGGCAGCATGAGCTAAATCCAGGATTTTGTTTCAGAATCTGAGACAAAGTTACTGGATCCCTTTAGGGTAAACTGCTCCTCTGCAACCTACAATGGCTACAACCTTTCACTTTGTATTTTTTTTTTAAATGAATTAACATTATACAGCAAAACTTTGTTTATGGTACAATTATATGGTACATCAATGTACATCAATATGTTATTTTACACGAAATTGACATTTTTACCAATATTTTGTATCAAATTTTGTTTATCTCACCTTTTCAGGCCAGCCATCAGCTTCTTGTATCCGCTGAGCAAAGCTCTGCTTGAGTTGTTCAATGCGATGTTGATGAGAGGCCACCATAGCTTCCCTGCGTCAAGAAATAAAAAATGTTGAAGTTGTACCTACTTCATGGTTCAAGAGTCATGCCTATATTCTCAATCCAGTTTAAGTACAGTGGAACCTCATTATACAGGAAACCAGTACAACAACTTCTTGTTACCATAATTTAATGTTGCCGACCTCAGTTCTGTTTCATAGTGTATTTTTAGCCCTGATATATATCCTTGTTCCTAAGGTTTGTTCCAGCATGACAGTAAAAAAAAACATCTCTCAGTCTTTCACTGTGTATTTTTCACTTTATCTTTTTGATTTGCCATTGTAAGATTAGGAAATTCACTCATGTACAGGGGAGAAGGCAATATAGCATTTGAGCAGGGTCTTCTTCGTTCACATGTTTACATATGCATTTCTTTTTATAGAGTCTTCAAATCTTGGGGCTTCCTATAGACTATTAAATAAAATGTTGGGGACCATTGTTGTTTTTTAATCAAGAAAGTGCATACTCAAAGATGACTAGATTTTCTAACTAACAGATGGCTGTGTTCAGAACACACAAGATCACATGACTTTTATTATTATGTTTCACTCTAAGTGGTCACTATCTCCTCTCTGACTGTAGGCCTACCTCAGGTAGAGCAGTGGTCTCGTAACCAAGAGGTCAAGGGTTCAAAACCAAGTCAATGCGCTCCTCATTACCAAGTCCCATGGAGAGGACTTAAAGCCATCCGTCCCCTAGTTGTTTACTTACAAGCACATACATGCTTTCTTAACAGTCAGGTAAAACAATCATCATCATCAAACAAACCTTTCATCCCTGAGTGCAGAGCAGTCCTTCCTGGCATTATCTAAAGCCTCTTGGAGCTGTCTCAACTCTCTAGCCGATGCCTCCATCTTGGTATTCAGATTACTGTCCACTCTCCTCTTCCTCTCTGCCTCTCTCTCCTTCAGCTCTCCAAGCTCTCGCTGATAATCCTGAGCCTCTTCCGCCCGGCAACGCAGCTCCTCCTGTAGCTTGTTGATGCTGTTGCTAAGGAACAGTTCATGTTTCGCTCTCTGCCGCTGACTATCCTCCACTTCTTGGGTTTTATTTCTGTGGACAAAGAGAAAGAGAATGTGTGCGAGTGTGAGAGAGAGGGAGGGAGGGAGGAAGGAAGGGAGGGAGGGAGGGAGAGAGGGGGAGGGAGGGAGAGAGAGAGGGGATTCAAGCAAAGTTAGGAATGCTAATAAGGATCAAACATTGAAAATCTATACACTCTAAATGAAAAAAAAAATAATAATAATATGCCTAATTACCACGGTAGAGAATGGCCTTAAAATTCAAATTTCTCAATGCAATTTTAATATGTGGGTGCCTTTGGGAAAAGACATCAATTGTATTTACCCCATCCCTAAAGCACCGTTCGAGTCAGAATTTTCGTTTTGCCTTTCTACTTACATACATTCAGCATAAACAGGCCAAGTAAATCACCAGCACCATCCAATCACATCAAATCAATTATTTTGTTTCTCCCTTTTTACTGGGAGACAGTTTCATGAGCAGTTTTGAGGGAGTAGTGAGCTGTAAAGTCAATTTAAAAAATAAAATTCTTTCAGGTTTCGTGGACATTCCAATCTTACAAATGAATATTATATCTTTAAAATGAAACCGAAAGAAACTTTATTCTTCTCCCTCTACAGTTTTCTGTATCATTAACTAATACATAATGTGGTGCTTCATTGCACAGACTTGTTTATATGATATAATAAAGTATCCTTACCTTAAAAGTTCTTTGAACTGAACAGCTTCTGACTTGGCAGATCTCACCTCAGTCGAAGCTTTCTGAAGCTTATCCTGCAATTCTGTCAAGTTTTTTTTTAACCAAAATATTATTCCATTTAACATAAAATTTGAAAAGGCACAGACAAAAAACAAACAAACAAACCTAAAAATCATTTTTCAACCTCACAAACACTGGGGGGGGGGGGGGGGTGTTTCACAAAGATGGTAAGTCAAACTTAACTCTAAGGTTGGACTTAAGAATTATGGAGAGCTATTTGTAGCCTTAAAATAAAATATATTCAAAAGCAAAAAATCAAGCATTTTAGACTTTTTATAAATTCCACATCAAGAACATGAAATCTCCATAATAATAGAAAATATGAATGATATAATCAACATTTTATGCCTTTTAAAATAACTTTTTATGATATATTTTCAAAGATGCTAAAGGCTTTCCATAATTGTTAAGTCAAACTTAGAGATAAGTTCAACTTAGGATCTTTGTGAAACACCCCCTAAAACACCTAAATATCTATGCCATGATAATCTAAAGACGGCCTAACAGGAATGTAACATTATGCTTTCTACAAACTAATTGCCATTCAAGCTATCACGATTTGTTATCAACCAGAAGTTATAGTCTAACAAATATTGTCCTACATTTAATCAAGCATTTAATCGAGCAGAGTTATATCATCGACTAAAAGCCAAACAGGGATTAATTCATATCATTTTACACAGAAGTAATGTTCTCCTGTGTCTTAAAGCCTCACTGTACTACTTGTATCTATTTGCTCCCTCTATATAGAAAACAATGCCTAACTGGTGACCATTGCAGGTCCCCCATGATCCTCTTTTTCTTATGTTTATTGAGAGCTGAGTTGATGAGATAGCCACCTGTCAGAGACCTCCCTGGGTGGTCTAATCCCTCCTAGCCAAACTAGTACAGACGGCCTTTAACAGACGATACCTTGACCCTGTTTGAGTGTCAGTACTCTGCTAATCCTGAAAGGGGCGAGATATCAGACGCAGCTTGACCATAGGAACTTGATCTTACCCTGTTCTCTTGCTTCGAGCTCAGCATAGCGGCTCGTAATCTGCCTAATCCTATCTTCAGCTTCTTGTAACCTTTGACCGTGCGTGCTGTTTGCTGCCATCTGTTGCTGAGCATCGGTGAGTTGAGATTGGAGAGAGGAGGAAAGCTTCTCTGCTTCAGTTGCCCTCGATAAGATGCCTTCAACCACTGCAAGTGTGCAAGAGATTTATAAATTGTATTTGTGTATTCAAAAATCTAACAGCTATGGACCTTATCGATCAAGAAAAACACTGCTTTACAAGAGGGCCCTGAATACTCAGCTACATTAAACAAATATCATAAACCATGAGGTATACAAAGCTTTATGTACATGAAATATAGCAGTCAAATATTCTTTCCCAACCATCTGTTCATAAAAACATTTTTTCTTTCGCTAGAGCATTATAGTTCTCAAATAAACTGTAAACACCTGAACACAAAGGCCACCTGCCTATTAATACTGCATGAAGATCCCAGCCATCCTAAGTTTATGATTTGTTTTCAGAGAATAAATAAAGAAGCCATTGGATTCATTACATAGGTGACCTTTATACAAAGGTCCAGTCACAGTGAAACCTGCTTCAGTGACTTCTGTAAAGATTGCATTTCTGGCTTAGATAGAATTTCCTCCGAACTGAATCATGGAAAGCTGTTCTAAAGTAACCCATACATAACAAACAGCTGTTTATATACAGACCACTTTTTAATACCCTGAGTGGTCTTTATATACAGGTGTGACTGTGTTATGTTTAAAATGAAGAAAAATACAGGAACAGACACAACAAGAAAGGGCACATTTGTCTAAAGGTGACAAGCACACAAGCATAGTGGTAATAAAAGATGTGCTCTTCTTCCTTTTGAGATGTGATACAATTCTAATGGAAGAATTGAAGGGGCACCCACCTTGTTTCTCTTTCTTGCACACTCTCTGTATGACCCCTGTGATCTTCTTATTGATGGCAGCCATCTTGTTTTGATAGTCTTTGAATTCAGTCTTCACACTCCCTAGAGTCTGTTTTTCATCTGAGAGAGAAGCTTTGATGAGAGGCAGTCTCTGAAGCATATCCTTTCTCCATTCCCTGAATTAATAAACGAAACCAAAAACAACTCTTTAAGAAAATACATCAATTTTTTTTTTCTTTGCGGTATCATTTTATCTCCATATCCTGTACGATGACAAAAACAATGATTTGTTAAAAGGAAAGAAACTTTCTTAGTAACAAAATCTACAGAAGGAAAGCAATGTACAAAGTTTAGAAAAAAATTGTGAAATTGAATACCGGTAGGTATAAAGTGGGATAATTTGTAAGATATTGTAGTTTATTATGACATATACTCCCTGTAATAACAACTTCTATTCTTTATTTTCTAATATTTTCTTGTTCTTACTTTTTTATTCTCCATTTATATATTCCTTCTCATATATACTGCTAATTTGCTTCCATCTTCTTTCCTCTTCTATAGTTTTTACCACATATCTTTATATTTCCATCAATTCACTTTGTTCTACATATATTTCTCCAAGCCTCAAGGCAGAGTTACTCATATGAATGTATTATTAACCTGAGTTTGTTGCTTGCAGCCTTTTCACTTTCTAATTGTCTTTGAGCAGTCTCGGCTTGCTGTATGGCTTTCCATAGTTCATCCTCTTTCACCTTGATGTTTGATTTCAGATGCTCAATGCTACGATACAAATACAAAATAAGAAGATACAATAAAGTACAATGATACATTTAACTATAAATGAGCAAATCATACAAGCTATAATTTTTTTCTCCCAACATGATTGATGATAATTTTTCCAATGTTGAATATCTGGGCCCCGTCTTATAAACAGTTGGGATTAATCGCAACCTATTTGCGATTGATATCAATTACAACTTTGTACATAAGAGATAGGAGACTGCAAACTTGCAATTGATAAGAGGACTTGCGATTGATTCAGATTAATCGCAACTCTTTATGAGACGGGCCCAGATATCACACTGTGACATAAAAATCTCTATGCACTTTTGACTGGATATTATTACACCCACTTTAACTCTAGCAAACATCAATAATGCAGTACATTCAAGGAATGTGGCTAAGCAAAATATAGTTGAACTTAAATACTGGGAATGTCTGAAATACAAAAGGCTTGATTGTTGGAATATTATGATACTATTGCCTTGATGCCGAATCATAATTACAATCATGAGCTACATGTAGAGTATATCCATATTATTTTGATCATGTTAAGTAATACTGTCATTAATGTAGTATGGTTACACTTTAGATACTGTACGAACATTACAAATGATAAGCCTTGTCTTTTCTAGGTGCATTATTTCTAATGTGCCAATTCATTTTGCTAAGTGACCTTGCATAGGTCACCTTGGGAGGATTTACATTTCAGAGCATTTCTCCTATTTGCTTTGAGAAAAGTCACCAATCTGCTTTAAAATAAAATAGGTACATTGACCACAAGACCAACTATATTGTATGAGCAATCAATTATTCGTGATTGTAACAAGCATTTTTTGCATGTGTGTTTTTTAATGGAAACTATTTTGTGTGAAATATACCAAGATCGTGATAGTTATACCACCAGCATGTGAGTTAAGGATGAATGTATGATTTGGACCATTTGTAAAGAACACTTAAAGATAAAGACCAATATGGTCATGCGATTGCATTGTGAAAGAAACGGTGTGGAATCGATCAGAAAAGGTTGATCATCTAGCATATAAGTATTGGGGTGTACTGCAAACTAGGTTCTGGAATAATCAAAATGATAAGAAATTTGGCCCAGTCTTGGTAAAGTATATGGGACTACGCACACATGCGTTAAATCTGTCAGGTCCAAATAGATATAATAATTTACCAACTATATCAATTAGTAGGCGGTTTCTCAGCACAATGTGTAGGATCATTCACGTATAAGTCAAAACATATTCTTTCACATGATTGGTAGTATGAGCTTCCATTTCATTTTTTCAGAGGGGGGCTTTCCAAAACTGGTCTTTACCTTTAAACTGCTGAAAGTTGAAACAAAGATAAAAGTTCCCAAAATGCACTGCCTTACCTTGCCTCTCTGTCATGTAGAATCTTATCTTTTTCTGACAAGCTTGTTTTGATTTTCTCTACTTCAATCTTGAGCGCCCTTTCTCGCTCTTCACATCCCTTGTATTTCTGAAGCTCTGCTTCCACTCTCTCAAGCTGAACAATAGATGCAAAAGTTGATAACATATTATGAAATGTATCATTTGATGGGGAGTGGTGTGTCCGGATGAGTAACACAAGTAACGCTGTCACTTTTGCTTTTGGACTCAATGAAAAATATATGCATCGAATAGAACTAACCATCATAAATATTTGATATTTATGATGTTTTTCAATATAAGTGTCACAGGTAAATCCTTGTTCACCTGCACCCAGTTCAGGGGTTTATTTTATACAGGAGATTTTAGTTAAAGAAACAAGAAAAACAAATAAGGATATCTCCACAGAGTAGTTTGAGTGAAAGATCCGAAAGAAAGGATTTATTAACACTTAACCTCAGAGGTAGGTTAGGCTACAAAATATCACTCATCCAAATAATAAGTATAATACATAAAAAACATGAATTGATAAACAAATAACAGTTATATATATCAGCGGAATCTTTAGCCGACATGCAAGGCTTCACAAACTAACAGTGAGAACTCTTAACATATACGTGCAAAATAACTTTACAAGGTTTAAAAGAAAGGGACTATAATTATCTTGAGGTATAAAACTATCAATCCTTCTGTTCTTCTTAGCCAGGGCGAAGAGCGTTGCCTTGGTAACAGGGGGGACAGTCTAAACCAGTTCCGTTCGTCTAATACGCATACAGTAGGACTTTTAAGGGGCTGAACAGGGCGACGAATATCTGTTCAGGGAGGGTGACAACCAGGCGAAGAATACAATATTTAAAAGTAGAAGGAATAACAGTACAAGAATATGGTTCTTGTACTCTCCTCAAAATATGACTTGTCTCGCTGGTGTCCAAATTAGCTCTCCCATTATTAATACAACAATGAGTTTTCAATAAATGTAATTCTATAACCCGACATGAATAGAATGAATCGAAAGAGAGAGAGAGAGAAAGAGAGCGAGAGAGAAAGAGAGAGAGAGAGAAAGAAAGAAAGAGAGAGAGAGAGAGAAAGAGAGAGAGAGAGAGAGAGAGAGAAAGGAATGAGTTGATAACAACTAACTTAATAAACTTATTCACAACAAACTAAGAATAAAATATATACAAAGTAGTATAGAACACAACATAACTATGCTACAAAACATGAGCTCAACTGTACAACATTGTCATGAAATGATAAAGTAAAACCTAAGCTATTATATTCCAAGTCTCATCTCGACTGGAATAGAATTGAAAAGTTCAGAACATAACTAAACTTTGGCAAATTGATTTAGGCCAAATTATTATGTTGATGAAATAAAAATATATCACATCTTTCTTAGAGTAAACCAAGAATAATTATCAGGGCAGTATAACATACTGAAATAGAACATATCCTATTCTATTCTGACTGAATGTAAATCATTTCACTTCTTCTATCAAATAAAATACTACTCAAGACTTATGATAGTGAAAATGAATAACTATATAACAAAAGGCAATATTCGATTACAGCCTTAGCAATGAATTAAAAGGAATTAGAAAACAGTGGGTCTTACCTGTTCAGGGAGGGTGACAACCAGGCGAAGAATACAATATTTAAAAGTAGAAGGAATAACAGTACAAGAATATGGTTCTTGTACTCTCCTAAAAATATGACTTGTCTCGCTGGTGTCCAAATTAGCTCTCAAAGGGAGAGCCAATCTTCCTCCCAAACCAGGCAAACAACCCCAATATTCCCCATCCATAAGACAAGGAGTACCAGTAAATGTGTCCACTGGTCATTCATTGTTTATGACGTACTCTACGTATTAGGGAAGGGGTCTGGGTTTTAACATAAACAAGGCCTATAGGACAGGGGTCTCTTTGTTCCCTTCACCAGTGGCATATACCAGCTAGGTGGTCGAAACATAAAAAAAGGTTTAAAGGGATAATTCAAAGAGGGGTGTAACAATTTAAAGCAATATAGGTTTACTCAAACCTTGTTAATAAACAGGGTCTGACACTCTCCCCTCCTAGAATCATGGCGTCCCGCCATGGCAATTAAAACAAAACTATCGTAAACAGGTCTGTAGCAGAACTAGACTCTGCTTTTGAACAGCAAGGTGTTCTTCCATGAGTTTAAATTTTGCCCTCCCAAGAGTACCATACCAGAGACGATCTGGGGGAACACGTCTCCTTGACGATCTTCTAGGGCGTCCTTCTGGCTCATCTTCTGTGTCTGTGACTGGGAACGTATCATCAGGGTCTGTGATGTGAGGTTGGGGTTCTAGAATATTAGGGTGATCTGGTACAAACTCCTGAGCGTCAGGGTTCAGGGATGCATTTGGATCTTCTGGACCAGATGGGGTAGGAATTAAGCTATGTCGTCGAGGGGCAGGAGTGGGACGAGTTAGGATGACAATTGGATCCACAGGAAGAAAGAGATCCGATTCAGAGTCATCATCAGAGGATCGTAATGTTGGAATAGGCTGTGTGTTGGTTGGTAGTCTCTTTGATCTGCGAGGCTGTGGTCTTGGAGCTGGTTTGGGCTGCACGACTTCCACATCAGGCTCCTGAGGGAGGAATCCGCATGGTAGAAGAAGGTTGCGATGGAGTGTCCGCTCGGGGCCATTATCATCTATGGGTTTCACCACATAGACTGGCATGTCACTGCTTATCCTCCTGACTATGATGTACTGTCTAGACCCCCACCGGTCAGCCAGTTTGTGCTTGCCCTTGAAACCCAGATTTTTGACAAGGACCCTGTCTCCAGCTATGAGGGCTTGGTCTCGAACCGTCCGGTCATATCTCTTCTTTTGATAAGCGGCAGCCTTTTCAACCTGACCGGCAGCCAACCTATGGGCTTGGTTCAGTCGTTCTCGCAGACCTTGGATGTACTTATGGTGTGACGGAGCCGCAGCTTGTTGATCTCCAAGCCCAAATTGTACATCTATCGGCAGTCGGGGTTCTCTCCCAAACATCAAAAGATAGGGAGACATTCCGGTAGCACTATGCTTGGTACAATTGTAGGCGTGGACCAGGGGTTTTACATGGAGACGCCATTCCTGTTTCCTCGCGTCCTCCAACGTACCAAGCATATTGATGAGGGTCTGGTTGAATCTCTCGACTTGGCCATTCCCTTGTGGGTGGTAGGGTGTAGTTCTGGACTTCCGAATCCCGGCAATATGACACAGTTCTGCTATTAAGTTAGCCTCGAAATCCCTGCCCTGGTCAGAATGCAGCCTCTCCGGGAAACCGTAGTGGATGAAGAACTGCTCCCACAGAACCTTTGCCACTGTCTTGGCCTTCTGATCCTTAGTAGGATAAGCCTGAGCATACCTGCTGAAGTGGTCAGTGATGACAAGGATGTTGGTGGTGTTCTTGTCATCAGGTTCTAGGGAGAGGAAGTCCATGCATACCAACTCCATTGGTGCAGTAGTTTTTATGTTGACCAAGGGAGCTGACCGGTGGGCACGCCGTTTTCGCTGAACACACCTTTCGCAGGTTTGACAGCGATGTTCAACCTCCGCATCCATCCGTGGCCAGTAGAATCTGCTGCGAAGGAGGTCGAGGGTCCTTTCCATCCCTAGGTGGCCAGTCTCGTCATGAAGGAGGCGGAATGCTTCCCCACGATGGCTTTTGGGTAAAACCATCTGAAGCATCGGTCTATCATCTACGCCTCTGCCAACTCTATAGAGCACACCATCCTTCAACTTCAAGTGACGTAAGTGTCGTAGGATTACTCTGGCCTCCTGGGGCATCTCCGATCGCAACTGTGGTGTGACTTTCGTCTCATTTTCAATGACCTTGATCACCTCCCGGATGGAGTCATCTTCCAGCTGTAATCTCCGCCAGTCTCCAGGAGTCAACGAAGGGAGTGCAGTTTGCCCTGGAACAGGCAAGTTAAACTCGTCTGGAATGGCTGCTTCACTGTCAGTGAGCATCTCTATCAGGGCAGGATTTTCTTCTTGATGCATCTCGCAGATGGCTTTGAAAGCATCTTGTGGGCAGACACCCTCATCTTCCTGTAGGCGTTCCAGGAGTTTAACGATCTTGTCTTGGATGTTGATCGAGTCGTCATCATCTCCGAGGGATGCTTGAGGTTTCCTCGAAAGTCCATCTGCATCACCGTTTCTTCTGCCAGGCCGGTACTTGATAGTGAAATCAAAATTAGCAAGGGCAGCAAGCCAGCGGTGACCAGTGGCATCCAACTTGGCGGAGGTAAGGATGTAGGTCAGGGGATTGTTATCGGTTAGGACAGTGAACTTAGCCCTGTGGAGGTAGTCTACGAACTTCTCTGTTACTGCCCACTTTAAAGCAAGGAACTCCAGCTTGTGAGCTGGATAGTTCGTCTCGCTTTTAGACAAACCCCTGCTGGCATAGGCGATGGGTCTTTCCTTGCCGTCAACCATCTGGTACAACGCAGCACCAAGCCCAATGGTACTAGCATCAGTATGAAGGATGAAGGGTGATGAGTAGTCGGCAAAAGCTAGGATTGGTGCTGTGGTGAGCTTGTTTATCAACTCCTCAAAAGCATCTTGGCACTTCGCTGTCCAGTTGTCACCAAAGGGTGTTGATGGCTTGGGTTTAGCTGGTATGGACTTGCTAGACTTGGACGAGCTCTGCTTCTTCCCTCGCTTTTGGAGTGGTTCATACTCACGTAGTAAGTCATGAAGGGGTTTCGCAATACGGCTATAATGAGGGATGAACCTTCTATAGTAACCTGTGAACCCGAGGAACGTCTTCAACTCCTTTGCAGATAGAGGTCTTTCCCATGACTGGACAGCAACAATCTTGTCTGGATTCGTGCTCACCCCATCCTTGGATACGACGTGCCCAAGACAGCTGACTGATGTCTTGGCAAAACAGCACTTCTCTGGATTGAGTTTCAGACCGTACTCTCGTAGCCGTGATAGAACTTTGGTCAGTCGTTCGAAGTGTTCTTCTAGGCTGGAAGAGAAGACTAACAAGTCGTCAAGATATACCAGAACATCTGACATAGCCATATCTCCCATACACTTCTCCATCAATCGTTGAAAGGTCGCTGGTGCATTGGTGATCCCTTGGGGCATCCGGTTGAACTCGTAGAACCCGAGAGGACACCAGAATGCTGTCTTTGGCTTATCTTCTTCTTCCATCTCGACCTGGTAGTACCCGGACTTAAGATCAAGGGTGGAGAACCAAGCTGCTCCAGATAATGTGTGTAGGGTATCTTCTATCTTAGGAATGTTGTACTGGTCCTTGACAGTACGTTTGTTTAATTTCCTGTAATCTATGCAGAGTCGAAGGTCTCCGTTTTTCTTCCGGACAAGAACAATGGGTGATGCAAATTGACTCTGTGAATCTCGTATAATCCCCATTTTCTTCAGTTCCTGGAGATGACGCCGGGTGTCTTCATAGTCGGCAGGAGGAATCCTTCGGCAGCTCTCTCGAAAGGGAGTGTCGTCTGATAGTTGGATGCGGTGCTTGACTGAAGAGGTGCACCCAATGTCGAGGTCATTAACAGAGAACACATCTCGGTAGGAATGTAGAAGTTTGGTCAGTCTGTCTCTGTCCTCTGAAGTCAAGGAAGACTCAGCAAGGTTTATGTTAAACTCTGTCTCCTTCCTTACCTCGGGGTTGGTCTCTGCAGTATTGCAATTTACCTTCTGGGCCTCGGTGGAACTCTCAAACACATCTACCGCAAAAGCATATGCAATGGGGACTCCACCAGGAATCACAATGTCTCGTTGTGATTCATTGCATACTACTACCTGTACTGTGTAAGAGGATGACTCAGAAGGTGACGAAAGGGTGGGTTTCACAATCAAACCACCAGCAGAAAAACAGTTGTTGCCTTCTTCTATCATGAGTAAGGATGCTGGTGCTCCATGAAAGTCCACTTTGCCTTTCAATGTTGTCGTCTCGCCACTCTTTAGCTTGGTAGCTTCATTCTTGGGTAGAATGACCTTCAAGGGTGGTCGCACTTTAAGAATTTCATTTTGTTCGGTGTCAACTCGTCGAAAGGCAGAAACAAGGGCACTACTTGCTTTCAACGTCTGGAGAAAATCTGCTCCTGCCTTCTGCTTGCAGCTCTCGTACATTCTCCTTACTACACTAGTGTTGGTACCAATGAGGAGGGGTATTCGATCGCTGCCATCTCGGGTTGGAGTAACCAGTGCCAGTGTGGTTTCGTCTGCCTGAACGCCGGCCTCGTCAGCGTGGAAGTGCAAATGGATCTCGATGTAGCCAATGTATGGAACTGTGCTTCCACTTGCACCAACCACGAGCAGGTCGTCAATGGATTCCAAGTGACGGTGCGCCAACTTCTTGTGATAAAAATCAGCAGATATGCATGTCACTTGGGATCCAGTGTCCATAAGGCACTCACAGGGCACTCCGTCGACCTCAGCCCAGACAGTGGATTGGTCACCCACTAGTGCAGCTGGAGATTTCTTGGATGTGGCCTGAGATGGCTTCATCTGCAAATTCACCTTTGCAGATCGCCTTATGGGACTCTTCTTGGGTTTGTCTTTGGCCACCTGTCGTCCCTTTACTGGCGGCCTTCGGCGTTTCCCGCTGGCTGGTTTCTTGCTGCAATCTTCTGTTGCACCAAAACAGCATTTGTCTCGCCATTACACTCATCCATGCGATGGCCATCTTTCCCACAGTTGTAGCAGATTAAACGATAAGTGGGCTTCCTTGGCCCTCTCGGTCTCCCATTAGACCTCTGGTCGGTGGCTTCTGGTCCTGCCCGAGCAGCTGAACTCCCTGAGGGCTTTAGACTCGAAATTTGATGCTGTAAAGCGATCATCATTTCGTGGAGCTCAGCCACTCGATCCGGTTCTTGATGGACAGCTTGCTCATGGGATCCCTTTCCCTTTAGCCCACTCTTCCGTTTTACCTCTTTTTCCTTCTCTTTCTGCTCCTCCTGTCTCACTTCGTGAAGGAGGGACACAAAATCAGGGGGTGGGAGCCGCTTTCCCAATGCCAGGGTGTGAAGGAGGGCGTCGTTGTAAAGGCACCCACGAGAGAACTGATGTACCCTCGCCTTGTCCATCCTTTCCGCAGTTATCCCATCATTCTCTTGGGCCCTTATCAAAAAGTCCTGGAGTCGGAGGAGGTAGTCTGATGGAAATTCCTCGCTGGTTTGATAACATTCTGTGAATAGTAGGTACAGCTCCTCCCCATCGGATGTGGTGCCAAATGCCTTCTCCAGCCCCTCTAAACTATTCTTGGCGCTCACACCTTTCCCTAATGCCCATACTACGTTACTGGCAGGAGGTAAAAGAGCTTCTGTTAGCCTGCTGATTTTCTCAGACTCCGATAAATCATCAGCGTCGACTATCAGCTGGGTCTGACGTCTCCAATTGTCGAAGTCCGCTTCACCATTTGGTACAGGTCGCCGCCCAGAAAACAAACGGAGTCGGCGCCTGTGAGAAGATGGAGCTGAGACTATGTGTTTCACCACAGTCTCTGGTGCGGTATCATGTTTGGGCTCTATTGGGGGACTAGGATTGGTCATATCACTAACCCCAAGTGATTCTGTGAGGTCTAAGAGTGTCTTACCCTTATCGGCCAGAAACTTCTCTAGCTCGGCCTTAAACTCAGAGTCGAGAGACATCTTTAATAGATTTATAAGGGTTAACTTTCCAAACGGGGTAAAAAGAATAGATTAGAATATTAAGGTGCCTAAATGTACGATTCTATAACACCAATCAGGATTCTAAAAAGTGTTAATTATTATATAGAAGACAAAAAAAATGATTAAATGATAATGATATTGAAATAGCAAAATAAAAACCACAATAACAACTGAGCTGGACAAGCTACCCCTTGTTAACTGTTACGCCTGTCAGTAGTAGGGCTGCTACTGATTTGACCTGAACAACAGCAACAAATTTGATAAGGTCACACTTCAATTATTAAGACCACTTCCAAATATACGCTATGTCCAAATTAGTGTTTTACAAGTTGTGGCAATCAACAAAACAACAATCATACACAGAAAATAGTTAATCTCTTCCAAGCAAAGAGAGAGGTAAAGAGAACCTAAAGTCTCAATTAAAAGCAATTATAAAAAATGTATAATCTAAACAGGATTTTCCTTTTGGGAAAAACAACTATTATTTTCCAAGAAAATTTAATATCCGGGCAGTGCCTCCATTTGTGTCACAGGTAAATCCTTGTTCACCTGCACCCAGTTCAGGGGTTTATTTTATACAGGAGATTTTAGTTAAAGAAACAAGAAAAACAAATAAGGATATCTCCACAGAGTAGTTTGAGTGAAAGATCCGAAAGAAAGGATTTATTAACACTTAACCTCAGAGGTAGGTTAGGCTACAAAATATCACTCATCCAAATAATAAGTATAATACATAAAAAACATGAATTGATAAACAAATAACAGTTATATATATCAGCGGAATCTTTAGCCGACATGCAAGGCTTCACAAACTAACAGTGAGAACTCTTAACATATACGTGCAAAATAACTTTACAAGGTTTAAAAGAAAGGGACTATAATTATCTTGAGGTATAAAACTATCAATCCTTCTGTTCTTCTTAGCCAGGGCGAAGAGCGTTGCCTTGGTAACAGGGGGGACAGTCTAAACCAGTTCCGTTCGTCTAATACGCATACAGTAGGACTTTTAAGGGGCTGAACAGGGCGACGAATATCTGTTCAGGGAGGGTGACAACCAGGCGAAGAATACAATATTTAAAAGTAGAAGGAATAACAGTACAAGAATATGGTTCTTGTACTCTCCTCAAAATATGACTTGTCTCGCTGGTGTCCAAATTAGCTCTCCCATTATTAATACAACAATGAGTTTTCAATAAATGTAATTCTATAACCCGACATGAATAGAATGAATCGAAAGAGAGAGAGAGAGAAAGAGAGCGAGAGAGAAAGAGAGAGAGAGAGAAAGAAAGAAAGAGAGAGAGAGAGAGAGAGAGAGAGAAAGAGAGAGAGAGAGAGAGAGAGAGAAAGGAATGAGTTGATAACAACTAACTTAATAAACTTATTCACAACAAACTAAGAATAAAATATATACAAAGTAGTATAGAACACAACATAACTATGCTACAAAACATGAGCTCAACTGTACAACATTGTCATGAAATGATAAAGTAAAACCTAAGCTATTATATTCCAAGTCTCATCTCGACTGGAATAGAATTGAAAAGTTCAGAACATAACTAAACTTTGGCAAATTGATTTAGGCCAAATTATTATGTTGATGAAATAAAAATATATCACATCTTTCTTAGAGTAAACCAAGAATAATTATCAGGGCAGTATAACATACTGAAATAGAACATATCCTATTCTATTCTGACTGAATGTAAATCATTTCACTTCTTCTATCAAATAAAATACTACTCAAGACTTATGATAGTGAAAATGAATAACTACCCAGGTCGAAATTCCCATAGAAACCAGTAGAAACCAGTAGAGATATTCTAATGGTTTTACTGGTTTTCCAGAAACCAGTAGAGTCTAATGGTTTCAGGAGGAACTGTGAAGTAAAACCAGTATAAACCTTTACAAGCCAGTAGACTGTAATGGTTTGAAGACCAGTAGAAACCAATAGAAACCAGTAAGATCTAATGGTTTGAAAATGGATGCACAAATCCTAAGTCAAACCATTAGAAACCTTAACAAACCAGTAGAGCCTAATAGTTTTGAAGACCAGTAGAAACCAATAGAAACCAGTAAGATCTAATGGTTTGAACATGGATGCACAAATTTTAAGTCAAACCATTAGACACCTTTACAAACAAGTAGAGCCTAATGGTTTTGAAGACCACTAGAATCCGATAGAAACCAGAATAATCTAATGGTTTTAACATGGGTGTACAAATCCTAAGTCAAACCATTAGAAACCTTAACAAACCAGTAGAGCCTAATAGTTTTGAAGACCAGTAGAAACCAATAGAAACCAGTAAGATCTAATGGTTTGAACATGGATGCACAAATTTTAAGTCAAACCATTAGACACCTTTACAAACCAGTAGAGCCTAATGGTTTTGAAGACCACTATAATCCGATAGAAACCAGTAGGATCTAATGGTTTTAACATGGGTGTAAAAATCCTAAGTCAAACCATTAGAAACCTTAACAAACCAGTAGAGCCTAATAGTTTTGAAGACCAGTAGAAACCAATAGAAACCAGTAAGATCTAATGGTTTGAACATGGATGCACAAATTTTAAGTCAAACCATTAGACACCTTTACAAACAAGTAGAGCCTAATGGTTTTGAAGACCACTAGAATCCGATAGAAACCAGAATAATCTAATGGTTTTAACATGGGTGTACAAATCCTAAGTCAAACCATTAGAAACCTTAACAAACCAGTAGAGCCTAATGGTTTTGAAGACCAGTAGAAACCAATAGAAACCAGTAAGATCTAATGGTTTTAACATGGATGCACAAATCTTAAGTCAAACTATTAGACACCTTTACAAACCAGTAGAGCCTAATGGTTTTGAAGACCACTAGAATCCAATAGAAACCAGAAGAATCTAATGGTTTTAACATGGGTGTAAAAATCCTAAGTCAAACCATTACAAAAACCTTAACAAACCAGTAGAGCCTAATGGTTTTGAAGACCAGTAGAAACCAATAGAAACCAGTAAGATCTAATGGTTTGAACATGGATGCACAAATCTAAAGTCAAACCATTAGAAACCTTTACAAACCAGCAGATCGAGCCCATCCCATAGGAAAGAAATGAGCCTGCCGCATACTCCTGCGGCAGACTTGCCGCAGATCTGCAGCAGACCTGCCGCAGACAGTCATCTTTTTCACATGCAAATTAGTTTTGCCGCAGACTCGCCGCAGACTTGCCGCATACTCTTTCAGTATGATGAAGAGTCTGCGGCAGGTCTGCCGCAGACTTGCCGCAGACTTGCCGCATACTGTTTCAGTATGATGAAGAGTCTGCGGCAGGTCTGCCGCAGACTTGCCGCATACTCTTTCAGTATGATGAAGAGTCTGCGGCAGGTCTGCCGCAGACTTGCCGCAGACTTGCCGCATACTGTTTCAGTATGATGAAGAGTCTGCGGCAGGTCTGCCGCAGACTTGCCGCATACTCTTTCAGTATGATGAAGAATCTGCGGCAGGTCTGCCGCAGACTTGCCGCAGACTTGCCGCGTACTCTTTCAGTATGATGAAGAGTCTGCGGCAGGTCTGCCGCAGACTTGCTGCAGACCTGCCGCAGACTCTTCATCATGAATATTCATATCTCATATAGACCTGCTGCAGACCTGCCGCATACTCTTTCATATCCAGTACGTGGCAATAAAGTATGCATGTAGAAGAACCAGTGATAAACTGATTGATACTTCATAATCGATATTGGCAATATCGATATTACAAATTAGGTAATACCAATATATATCGATATTACCAATTAGGTATATTCTATTCTCAATTGTATTAACTCCATCACATAGATCATTTGAAGTGTATTCAAGAGCAACATTGAAAGTGACACAGGCTTGTAAACATATATATACTAAATATGTATATTGTTTCTTGGTTAGTAATCATATAATCAATATATATATTGCTAAAACGTGAATGTAATTGTAACATGATCAGACAAAATAATCTATTGGTTAATAATGGCAAAAAGAAAAAAGAAATCACAAAAATGATGTGCATTGTCTTAATTTGCTTAACAAATCATGATAAATGTATTTTTCTGTCACACGTGTAAAGTAATAATGAATATGCATGAGATGATTGGTTTCAATTGGTTTCAATTGGCCCTAGCAAATTGTTTGGTTTGACAGAAGCTAAAAAGACAATTAACAGTGCTGATTAACACAGGAATTTACAAGATCATGGGCTCAGCCTGCAACCTCATATGGTACTGCATGTCCTACAAAATGGCCGCCTATAGCCTTGCTTCAGACTGTATAATTTCCCACTTTTCTGTGGCAGACCTGCCGCAGACTGTTCCTGTGGCGTACTAGTATGCGGCAAGTCTGGAGCAAAGTTTCATCCTGCCGCAGATCTGCCGCAGACTGTTCCTGTGGCATACTAGTATGCGGCAAGTCTGGAGCAAAGTTTCATCCTGCCGCAGATCTGCCGCAGACTGTTCCTGTGGCATACTAGTATGCGGCAAGTCTGCAGCAAAATTTCATCCTGCCGCAGATCTGCCGCAGACTGTTCCTGTGGCATACTAGTATGCGGCAAGTCTGGAGCAAAGTTTCATCCTGCCGCAGATCTGCCGCAGACTGTTCCTGTGGCATACTAGTATGCGGCAAGTCTGCAGCAAAATTTCATCCTGCCGCAGATCTGCCGCAGATCTGCCGCAGACTGTTCCTGTGGCATACTAGTATGCGGCAAGTCTGCAGCAAAATTTCATCCTGCCGCAGATCTGCCGCAGACTGTTCCTGTGGCATACTAGTATGCGGCAAGTCTGCAGCAAAATTTCATCCTGCCGCAGATCTGCCGCAGACTGTTCCTGTGGCATACTGGTATGCGGCAAGTCTGCAGCAAAATTTCTTTCTGCCGCATACTTCGGCATACTCTTTGCCGCAGACTAAAAGTCTGCGGCAGATCTGCGGCAGGTCTGCGGCAGGTCTGCGGCAAGTCTGCGGCATACTTTTCACTTTCCTATGGGATATGTCAATGGTTTTGAAAACCAGTTGAAACAAATAGAAATCAGTAAGATCTAGCGCCGCCTCTGGATCAGTCTGACTATATTTATTTAAAACCCCCAAAACAGGGATGAAAAACTCTCAAATTTCATTAGTCATTATATTAATAGTTTTATTTTACAGATTGTGCAACATGTTGACATGCCCTGTAAGGTCTGCAATATTGATCAAGACTATACAAGCCCCAAAACCCAAAAATGCGACTGCCGCCTTTTTTAAACGGCTACACAGCTGGAATCTCTCTGGGCTACACTATAGCACTGTGTGTGTGCACATGTAATCAAGGCATGCAGTGTGTGCGTGTACCCAGCCAGGCGATGCCTTATGACACACACACAAGACAGCAAGACAGCCATTCCTATCCTCAACAGTTACAGGAGCCAGAGCAGAGAGACAAAATCCTTTTATTACTTTGTTTTCCCCTGCTATTCTTCAATATGGGTAAGTCTTAGATTTACTAATTTATTTGCAATATGTGCAGTAACTGTTTTCTGTTTTGAAACGTAGTAATTAATGTATGATCGTGTCTACTAGGAGTGCTTTCAACGCCTGCAGCAAAGATGAGAAATGAATTGTATTGTCCCATCCATGTATTTTTATGTTAGATCTTGATGGGATCATCATTCAAAGCAAGTTTGTGCATTCACCTACACATGGCTTTAAGGGCATCGTTTAACAATGTTAAATCTGTGATGCATGGCCCTACGTATTATCAGTGTCAGTGATATGGTGTAATATTGAAGCCCTAACAAAATTGCGCTTCAAAATGATCATGAACTTGATGAAGTGCCTCAAAAAGTAAAAATCTTTTTTTTGAGTGACCGGTTTTACCATACTCATTTTCCCCAATAGACTGTAGTGTTATAAAACTGTTGGGGAAAACGGTTTTTGAAATTTCGAATTCCAATCATAAATATCTTGATAATCAGACAAGGCCCCGCCCCCCCCCCGTGCTTATCCCGAAAGAGTGCGTTAAGGCAATACTCCGTTTCTGCAACGCACCCTAATTTCAAGACAAGCGGGGGAGGGGGCTTTAATCACTTTATGGTGTGTTCGCACATACAGAAGTCCTTATCTGGAAATAGACGGCTAGACCCGTAAATGGTAAACAAAATTCGTCGCCCGCAGGCTGTACAAAGAAGTTTGTAGTAGGCCTACATGTATGTGTGTTGCACATGCATCAACCGTTCAATTTGTTTTAACTTTATTTATTTTCTTATTAATTGTAGGCGTCTTTTGACATCTTTTACCAAACAGTGGATTCAAAGCATATTGTGGCCACAGTATATTGACGTGAGACCATGCAGAAAATGCTACTTTCTCTCAACCTTCTGGATCAGCATTCAGCAGCCTCGTGACACAGTTGAAGCCATTATCGGTAATTGTGTAGATGTACTTGTATTATTTCTGTACATATATTTTTAATTTTTCCCTGATCATGACACTGATTCGAAATGCTTATTTTTCCTAAGTTTCAAATATATAAAATTCAATTAATTTCAGATCACTAAAACCTGCAGGTATATTGCAATAACCGACCACATTTTGTGAGTTTCAAACAGTGTTCTTTTCCCTCCTTAGCAATAGAGATTTGATTCTACTCTCATCAGCAAACTAGAATTGTATTGATAATTATTAACAAAAAAATCCTGAATCACGTTTGCATTGACAATTAACAAATGTTTAAAATGCAAAGGTATGTTTATATTATGTTTGTGAGCAATGAGAGATTATTTTATTTCTGATAAATCTTTGAAACAGTACTTTTCTGACAGAATTCATTATTTAATTCATTGTTTACATTCTATTTTTAAAATGGATAAAAGTTTTTCTTAACTTGTTTTCCTTTCTTTTTGCTCTATATTCATGCATTAGAATTCTTTGCGTGTATGTACCCTGGATCAAGCAGCACTTGCATTATACAGGAGATTCCACCCAAAATCTAAACCATGAGTCCAAGCTGAAGAGGAATATTTCCAAAATGAGGTCTACACACACACAGGTTCCTTTCCCCTTCATTATAGAGATATCGAGAGAGAGATATGGGGGGGGGGGGAGGGGGAGTGAGTTTTAGCCACGAACCTGAATAGCTTAGATGTAGAACTGAGATGCCCATTCATGTCACTTGCCATTTTAATGAATTACAGGGTTTACAAACATACATATTAACCCTTTGGGTAAAAGATCTTGGTATTTGCGTAAATTTGTTATTACTATTTATTAAGTAGACCTGTTTCATAATGCTTATGTAGTAGATCAGTCTCATACTCGACCCCACCCCCTTCATATCACAATGTCAATTCCTAAAACCTGTGGCAAATTATATAAGTTGGTAATAAAGGAAAATTGAATGAGGTAAATGCAATATAAATCGATTCCAATCTTAAGCACTTAAGACTTTATTCAGGTATGGCACGTGAACCGCCAACAAATTCCAAAAATGCTGCAGTTTTGTTTTATGTTTAAAGTGAACGGTAACAAAGGACCTACATGTTTTTGTATATTTTGGACTGCGCATATTCAGTGATCTCTGTATTATAATTATATAGAAATGTAAAGCATATAGAACTTTATGGGAAAGTAGTACAGCAGCCCGTCATAGTGACATTACCGATTCAGCCAATTTAAAATGCCCTTAGGTTTAGTGATTACAGCTTTCAACAATCCATAACCACCTTATTTTCTGTCAGATTAATTTGCTATTTTTTAAAAGTATAGTTGTCTGTTAAGGTTGGATTTCGCTTTAAAAAGTGTAAAGGGTAAGCCCTATGTAACATAATGTGATTAGGCCATTTTCGTTATAAAATCAAATCAAAGTGCCGCGGAACAAATTATCTCTTTCACCTGTTAAGAATGATTGTATTTCAATAGTCAGAATGCAATATGCAAACATTATGTGTTGTTAGGTAGGGCAAGACATGTTTGTCCTACCTATAGTACTAGCAACACGTAATGTATTCAATTTGTATTCTGACTATTTAAATACATTTATTCGTAACAGGTGAATTTAGTAATTGGTAATTAGGCACTTTAAAACGAGGACCTACCGTATTCATTAAATTTGATTACAATACGAAAATGCCCTACATGTATTCATATGGATAGGAAATCTTTGAACTGTTATATGTCGTTTTCTGAGGGTTCATAATTTTATAAATTCTAAAGGGTTCATAATTCTACAAATGAAGTAGGATTCCTAATTCTGAAAATGAAATATGGTTCATAACTCAGAAAATTAAATAGGGCTCAATATACTTCCAAAAGTTTATTATTCTGAAAATGCAAATAGAACCCTTTATCCTTTTTGGAATTACGAACCGTCAATATAATGAATCCTATTTTATATTCAAAATGATACCATTTCATTTGCCGAATTATGAACCCTATTTCAATATCGTTATTAACGCCCCTTTTTCAAATCCAGAATTATGCACCATATTTATTTTCCGTTATTATGAAATCTATTTCATTTTTAAATTCAAACCCTTCTAAAATATGGACCATATTTCATTTGTTTATCAATTTGTCATAATTTGTCATAATTTGTCATAAGACACTGTACTATCAAGTTACATTTATTGATGAACAGCACATCACAGCACTTGTCAAAATAGTAAGGCCGTAAATGAATTTGTTTTGCTTGTGAATGTAGTATGCTTATATTATGTAGTACACAATATTACATTTCCAATTGCTGCAACTCTTACATGTACTATGACAATCTACAGGTCAAAATCATGCTTTGCGTAATCATTTGTGAATTATTCTCTATTTAATATACATGAATAAAGTACTTAAATTTGTGCAAATGAACTTATTCTCCATGGTGGAAAATTACAAACGAAATTTCTCAGCAAAAACTATTTCTCATTGTTTCTACTCATGATGGCTACCGTAAGAAAACTATTGCAAATTGCCAAACCTACTCTTTTAAACATCTACTCAAAATTTTCAAGATTGATTTCTCTTTGTTAAAACTGGCCATAATTTCTAGACAATAATTAGCCAATTTAACATTGTTTTTATGCCTCCGCCACCGAAGGTGGTGCCGGAGGCATCATGTTTTCGGGTTGTCCGTCCGTACGTCCGTCCGTACGTCCGTACGTCCGTCCGTACGTCCGTCCGTACGTCCCGTTTGACCGTTATCACAATATCTCAAGAACCATTTAAGATTTAAACTTAAGACTCGGGAATAGTATTTATCACCATAGGAAGACGATCTGATTAGATTTTGGAGTACGTAGGTCAAAGGTCACAGATCACAGAGGTCAACTTATGAAATTCCTTGTATTGAGTTTGTTAGCGCGATATCTCAAGAACCATTTGAGATTTAAACTTCAAACTTAAGGATAGTATGTATCACCATAGGAAGACGATCTGATTAGATTTTGGAGCACGTATGTCAAAGGTCAAGGGTCACAGAGGTCAACTTATGAAATTCCATACATTGAGATTGTTATCATGATATCTCAAGAACCACTGGAGATTTAAACTTCAAACTTAGTGATAGTGTGTATCACTATAGGAAAACAATCTGATTACATTTTGGAGCACGTAGGTCAAAGGTCAAGGGTCATAGAGGTCAACTTATGAAATTCCATACATTGAGATTGTTATCATGATATCTCAAGAACCACTGGAGATGTAAAAACTTCAAACTTAAGGATAGTATGTATCACCATAGGAAGACAATCTGATTAGATTTTGGAGCACGTAGGTCAAAGGTCAAGGGTCACAGAGGTCAACTTATGAAATTCCATACATTGAGATTGTTATCATAATATCTCAAGAACCACTGGAGATTTAAACTTCAAACTTAATGATAGTGTGTATCACCATAGGAAGACAATCTGATTAGATTTTGGAGCACGTAGGTCAAAGGTCAAAGGCCACAGCGCACATTATGAATGCAAAAACAGCTTGTGATCGCGTTATCTCAAGAACCGATTGATGGATTCATGCCAAAATTAGGTCACGTTTGTTACTTGCAGAGCCAATGAACTGAGTAGATTCTTGGTTCATAAGGTCAAAGGTCATGGGCCCATTATGTATGCAAAAATAGCTTGTGAACGCATTCTCATTAGAACTGACAGATGGATTACTATTTAACTCAGAACATCTTGCAGAGCCAATGAACTGAGTAGATTTTATGGTCATGAGGTCAAAGATCAAAGGGTCATATATGTATATGAGAAATTGCTTGTAATCACAATATTCTGAGAACCTGTCAATGGATTACCATTGAACGTGAATTCAATTTTTTTTTTCTGTTTTGGTTTGTAAAATTGCTCTATAACGGAGGCATCATTTTCGACTGCGCGCAGTCGAATTCCATCTAGTTTTAAAATATTTCTTCTTTTGTTGTTGAAATGTGTAAAAAATTCCTTTTTCATTTAAGCTGTTAACCTTGTTTTTAAACGTTCATGTCATTGTAATCACCATATGATGTATGATATTCTGACAGATAATTAAAGGATACACTGTTAAGTGTTATATATGATAAAGATGAACCAACATGATTGTGATGTCTTTTGTTAACAGACGTTTGCGAGAGAAGTGGCTGAACCTCGAGAAAATGGTTGTGTTGGAAGCAAACTTCATGCCAGCTCCTGTCATTTTCGTGTCTACTTTGCAGACCAGCATGCCCTTTTAAAGTACAAAAAACAAACGAGGGCTGGCAGATTTTGTGAGGAGTACTGTGTTGGAAGTGCATTGATGTAGTAGAATTTAAACTGATCAAATAAATGTCAACCATGTAATGTAACCAATGCTGTGGTTCAATTGGGGATTCCTACTTGTGTTCTACTGGTCTCCTACTGGTTCCATTGGGGATTCCTACTTGTTTTCTACTGGTCTCCTAATGGTTCCAGTTGGGATTCCTACTGGTCTCCTAATGGTTCCATTAGGGTTTTCTACTGGTCTTCTACTGGTATCCTAATGGTTTCTGTATGGATTCCTACTGGTCTCCTAATGGTTCCAGTTGGGATTCCTACTGGTCTCCTAATGGTTCCATTAGGGTTTTCTACTGGTCTTCTACTGGTATCCTAATGGTTTATGTATGGATTCCTACTGGTCTCCCAATGGTTCCAGTTGGGATTCCTATTGATCTTCTAATGGTTCCATTAGGGTTTTCTACTGGTCTTCTACTGGTCTCCTAATGGTTTCTGTATGGATTCCTACTGGTCTCCTAATGGTTTCATGACTTCTTTTTTACTTGTCTAATGGTTCCAGCACTTCTTTTCTACTGGTCTTCTAATGGTTTTTGTATCGATTTCTACTGGTCCCCTACTGGTTCCAGTGGGGATTTTTACTTGTTTCCTACTGGTCTCCTAATGGTTCCAGTTGGGATTCTTACTGGTCTACTACTGGTCTCCTAATGGTTCCATTAGGTCTTGCTTATGGTCTTCTACTGGTCTTCTGCTGGTTCCAGTACGATTTTTTTCTACTGGTTTCTAATGGAAAAAGCGCCACTTTCCATATTGAAACCAGTAGAGAATTGACCACTAGAAACCGTTAGAAATCTGTACTGGTTTTCTCTACTGGTTTCTATGGGATTTTCGACCTGGGTATATAACAAAAGGCAATATTCGATTACAGCCTTAGCAATGAATTAAAAGGAATTAGAAAACAGTGGGTCTTACCTGTTCAGGGAGGGTGACAACCAGGCGAAGAATACAATATTTAAAAGTAGAAGGAATAACAGTACAAGAATATGGTTCTTGTACTCTCCTAAAAATATGACTTGTCTCGCTGGTGTCCAAATTAGCTCTCAAAGGGAGAGCCAATCTTCCTCCCAAACCAGGCAAACAACCCCAATATTCCCCATCCATAAGACAAGGAGTACCAGTAAATGTGTCCACTGGTCATTCATTGTTTATGACGTACTCTACGTATTAGGGAAGGGGTCTGGGTTTTAACATAAACAAGGCCTATAGGACAGGGGTCTCTTTGTTCCCTTCACCAGTGGCATATACCAGCTAGGTGGTCGAAACATAAAAAAAGGTTTAAAGGGATAATTCAAAGAGGGGTGTAACAATTTAAAGCAATATAGGTTTACTCAAACCTTGTTAATAAACAGGGTCTGACATAAGTCTTGAAAGAATTATGAAATATTGCATGTAAATATCTTCAAATTAATGTTTGAAATCAAGTATCTGGAAAACCAATTTGTCCAAACACAGGACGTCTGAGTATACAATGTGTTGTTCTTAATGTTTGGATGGAGTGAAAGACTGAAGATCAGGGACTCGTTTCACAAAGCCTTGTTTCAATGACAAGTGACAAAAATCAATGACAAATCTGTTGATAACCAATCAGAAGCAAGGATTTCAGTAGCTTTTAACAACAACTGTCATTTGTCACTGATGACAAGTTTTGTGAATCACCCCCCAGGAATTGAACTTGCCCCTAATTCTGCAATAATATCAAGATCACATGGGCAATACTGGAGGTGCAGGTGTCAGCTGCCATGTGACAATGTGACAAAATGTGAAATGTGACAAATTTTTGTTCAGCTCACATGCCACCAACGTTGCTCCCCCTCCCCCCCCCCCCCCCCTTGAAAATGGTCTTGCGATGCATCTCCAATATCAATATTCAACAGGATAAAATTCAGTTATCAGTCATTTGCTCAGGCAAAGGGTCAAGGCTAGGGTTAGGTTTAGAGTTGAAGGGTTGAAGTTAGGAATTCAGGGAGCATAGAAAATTGACCGCAGAGCAATTTATTTATTTATTTATTTTTATTTATTTCACTTTATCAAAGATAACATAATTGAACATAATGAACAATGGTAAATATTATAGCTAAACATACAATATAGAAAACATAATGTATGATAACAGAGAATACAATCATATAAATCAATCAATAAAGTGGGGGATCTATTAAAAAGCAAAGCTTGTATTTTGTAGGTCCCGGTTCATAGGTTTATGTATAAATATAAGGGCATACATGTGTCAATCTACAACAGTACAACCTTCAGAATCCAAACCAGATGAAAAACCTACCTCTTTCTCTAGTCTCTTGACTTCATGATGGATGAGGTAACTAACACCACAGAACTTACAGACCGTATCATCTCGAGTCATCTCCTGAATCTCATCTGGTAGGGGATGCTCTAATGGAAGACGCTCGATATTGGACGGAGTCTCTGACATCTTTGGTGGATTAGCGGTCTCCCGCACACTCAGATCATCATCAGGAAGACTTCAATTAGGTTAAATAGATTGAATCTAGGAAGAAGAAGAAAACAAGACAAATGCGACTGCGTCTCCTATATGCCTCCGCCTTTATAAAACCAGTAATTTCAGAAATTGACCTCTGTGACCTATGACTTTTGACCTCATTACACCAAAAATCTATTCAGTTAAAGTTTGAAGTTCATATCTCAAGGGGTTCTTGAGATATCGCCATAATGAGGCCAATACCTGGAATTTCATAAGTTGACCTCTGTGACCCTTGACCTTTGACCTACGTGCTCCAAAATCTAATCAGATTGTCTTCCTATAGTGATACACACTATCATTAAGTTTGAAGTTTTTACATCTCCAGTGGTTCTTGAGATATCATGATAACAATCTCAATGTATGGAATTTCATAAGTTGGCCTCTGTGACCCTTGACCTTTGACATACGTGCTCCAAAATCTAATCAGATCGTCTTCCTATGGTGATACATACTATCCTTAAGTTTGAAGTTTAAATCTCAAATGGTTCTTGAGATATCGCGCTAACAAACTCAATACAAGGAATTTCATAAGTTGACCTTTGTGACCTGTGACCTTTGACCTACGTACTCCAAAATCTAATCAGATCGTCTTCCTATGGTGATAAATACTATTCCCGAGTCTTAAGTTTAAATCTTAAATGGTTCTTGAGATATTGTGATAACGGTCAAACGGGACGGACGTACGGACGTACGGACGTACGGACGGACGGACGTACGGACGGACAACCCAAAAACATGATATAAAAAGCAAAATACACAAAAAAGCAACAAACACATTAATTACACATGAAGCAGAAGGAACCAACCATTAATATACCAAATAAAATACATTGAGATAATTGTTACTTTTAGTTTTACTTAGCCTTAGCCTAGAGGTCTAGGTCACGTTCATAAACTAAATTGATATCCACTTAGCCTCATTTGGATCTGTATCATTCACAAATACATTTTTTATCATGGTTGAAAAAAAATTCAGATCGAGTTTGATTGGCACTCATATCTATGTTCCTAAGGTTCTATAACTTAAGTTCCAACAAATTCAGTCAAAATATTGAGTTTGACAAACTTTAAAAACAAAAATTAACCAAACCAAACCAAACCACATCTGCACTGAGTTGACATAGATCTAGATCTAGATCTAGACTCTAGATAGATCTAGATCTACTTATAAAACTTAAAAATAATATCTTATTATGGTGATTTCTCAATGCACGACATTGATTGAAGCATACATCATTAGTGCATGTCCCATATTCTATTTTCTTTAAAGTTTGACTTTGAATAGTGCAAGCTGTATGGGTACGAGCACTAACGGGAATTTGAACATGTGGGATTGGCCAACGGAAAACTTGTCTTGGACAACACAAATTCTGGTGTATTCTCTACCAATTGGGACACTTCATGTTCACTACACACTTTGAAAATTGTTTTAGATTACACATCTCGATCATGAAAACAGCACTCTCATCAAAATTCCTTATTACTCACAATTACCCCCTTCGAACAGACGGCCCAGCCATGGAAACCAGCGTCAACAATTTTTCGCTGTGCAGCATCGGCTCTATTATAATGCACATGCATATTGACGATGGTGATGCGAATGACGGAGAATGGGGTGGTGCTGGGGTAGGGGGGCAGGGGCGGTTCTAGGGGGTGTTTCTGCGGTTTACCCCCCCCCCCCCCCCCTTGGGCAGCCAATTCAAGTGAAAAAGAAAAACAAGTAAAACAGTAAAACGGCGAGATTTTGTTTTTGTTTTTGTTTTTTTTTATCCGCCCCTGGGGGGGGGGGGGGGGGGTTCTGGGTTGTAGGAAGGGGATATCTTGCTCCCATGCTTCCTGTCCGATTCAAGGATAGGGGGATTTGGGGGAGAAACCTGATTCGAGTTTTATAAATGATATAGGCTATATTATCTGCTTTTCATCAGTCATCGAAATTTACATGATTATAATATGTAATATCCTAAAAACTGAAAATCTTCTTCATTTTCTAAACAATTAATTGGCTCATATTATAAACCTGTCTTCCTGTCTTGTCTCCAAATACTTTCATTTCAGTGAACTTGTTTTCTTGTTCTTTTTGTCTTAATTCTCCTCTTATGTTATTCTCATCGTATTGATATTATTTTGTTACTATTTTATGTTTATTTACCTTTGTATATTTTAATGACAGTTTTGAATAAAGTGAACTAAACTGAACTAAATGTGATACGTTGTGAAATAAGATGGGCCACCATATATTCAACACTTGGATGACAAAGTATACACTTTTCAAACTTAATTGTTTCTCAACGATCGATTTCTAGCCTAGCTATATATCAAACTATCTATAATTAATCATATGACAAACTAATACAAAACATTGCATTGAAAACATAGAGACAGAGGTAAAAGAAAATATTTTTAAAAAAAACCCACCGTGCATTCATCTCTAAACAAATATGTCTAAAACTTGGATCTTACAACAAGACGTACGTAGCAAACGAAACTATAAACGTTTCAAACTACATGTACTTTCAGTTACATTTTTCTAACATATGGGTAGAAAAAAATCTTATTGAATCATTCACTAAACCATATGAAGTTTATTTCAGATTTTTAAAAAAATTCCGATTTTTTTTTAATTTTTTTTTTTCTTTAGAAAGAAAATAAATGCAAATCATGAAAATAGCTTGCTCGACACATATAAACCCTATAATCTTACCATAGCCCTACGCTGTATACTCTATAAACTGTTTTATGAGCTTGGTCCCATCTTATAAAGAGTTCATAATATTCATCGAAACTTACTTGCGAAGTTGCGATTAATATTAATCGCAACTATATAGTACGTATACACAGGGGCGGCTGAGCGTCTTCCAAGGGGGGAAGGGCATTAACAAAAAAGGGCATTTTCTGGAGGAAGAAAAAGGGCACCTAAAAAGGGAAACCTCAAAGCGAAAATATACAATTTTTTAGACATTAGTATATACCCTACATTATCAAGTTATCAGGGATGATTGCAATATTTGTTTCTCCTCATACACCATACAAGATATTGCTTAAGCATCATACTTTGCAGTTGGGTGTGATGGTCTGAAAATGATCGAAAGAGATAACACATTTATCAGAAAAGAAAAGGAGCACGTTTCAAATTTCAAAAGGTAATTATCAGAGGTGAAAAGTAAGACAAATACCAGAGACGGAAAATTAGGGCACTTATAAAAATGGGACACGGACATTTGTCGACGGAAAAGAGGCATCCGTCAGATTTTGATAAGGGCATTTATAAGAGGTGAAAAGGGGCATTTATGAAAAGGGAATAAGTGCCTTATTAAAAGGGAAATGGGGCACGTATCATTGTTAAAAGGGGAAATTAATATAAAAGGGGCACCGATCAAATTTTAATAGGGGCATATACCGGAGGTGAGAGGGGGCTCTTATGAGAAGGGGAAAGTGGGTCTTTTCATAAGGAGGCAAATGTTAAAATAAGAAGGGGAAGGGGCATTTATAGGAAAGAAAACGAGCATTTATTCAAAAAAAAAGGGAAAGGAACACGTGTCAAAATAAAAGGGGCAGATACTAGAGGTGAAAGGGACACTCATCATACATGAAAAGAACACTTATCAAGAGGGGAAGGGGCAATTGACAAAGTAAAACAAGTATCTCTCAGATTTGCATAGGGACAATAGATAAAGGGGGACATATCTGAAGTGAAAAGGAGTAACTTCTCGTACTTGAAAAGGATCATTTACCAGAGATGAAAAGGGGCATTTATAAGAAGGGGAATGGGCTCTTTTTTAAATGGGGGCACTTATCATTATGGAAAGGGGCACTTATTAGAAAGGAAAAGGGACACATGTGAAAATATAAGATGCGCTTATCTGAGTCAAATAATAGGGTATTTATTAAAAGGGGAAGGGACACTTCTTACAAAGGAAAAGGGGCACCTATCAGAGTAAGAGGGGCACCTCTCAGATTTGAATAGGGCAATTATCAGTTGTGAAGGGGGAACTTATCAAAAGTGAAAGGGGCACTTCTCGTACCTGAAAAAGGGCACTGTACTAGAGATTTAAAAGGGATTAAGGGGCGCTTTCACAAATTGAGCACTGTGTCCTCCCCTCCCTCTGCCCCCCCCCCCCCCGGAGGGCCGCTTCCGTGTGTACAAAAGAGATAGGAGACTGCAAACTTACGTGGAGTTGCGATTGATCCAAATCAATCGCAACTCCACGTAATTAAGACGAGACCCAGATTAATTTTAGATAAAAGATTTTGGTTTGCCTGTAATAAGAAGGGACCAAATGAGGTATATGCAATGGCGTATTCGAGCCTTAATTATTGTTTACAAATTAATAGGGGCACTATTAAAGTACAAGGGGCACTTTATCCTTGGTGAAAAGGGGCACTTCTTACATAGTTTAAGAGGCACTTTGAAATCACGTATACTCACAATATAGAAACCTCACGGTAGTATATAATTACGGATAACACTGTGTGTGGGGGGGGCCGGGAGGGGTCGATCTTTGAGAAAGTGTGCCTTACATTTTTGTAATTTAATTGCTTTGATAATTAAGAGATAATCTTTTATATGAAACAATGAATTAAGGACATATTCGATCCAATTAACCGTGTTCACAATTAGAAAAACCCCGCTTTATTTTCTTTGGCAATTTTAGCAACGTCGAGAGCTAAACCTATCTGCCTATGTTCGATTGTCTTTAAGCAATATATTGCAGATCGGGAGCAGCTCAAGAAATTAAATCGAATTAATGGATGTATGGTTAGCCATCTCATTAGCACATTGCTTTCATATCGCGGTCATATTCCTAACCTACTTCTCACACAATGCGCATCCACCCGTCAAACTTAATTGTTGCGCGTATGTTCCTTTTGTTGACGTCACAATAGTAATACATTTAATCACTATTGATTATGCGGCTCTCCGTAGTGACATATCTATTATTCAAACAAAATCATCGATTATAACGGGGCCTCTGATTCACACTGCATTGTCTATATAAGCACGACTTATTTAAGATAATAACAAAACAACTTATCGTAGTAATATGTGATGTATGTTTTCGAAATCCAACTCAGTCGGAAGCTCCTAGAAAAGTTCCACTGCCGGATCGAATAATCTGATGTTGTATGTTTTCTCTACCGTCTACGACCGGCTCGGCAAGGTGAAACGTTTAGAGGTACTTTGAACATTATGGATTCGAATTTACAATTATTATTATAATAACCCAATGATATCAGTTTCAATTTATCATTATGTTATTCTTTATATTGTCATTCATCAGCTGGTGTTAATCTCAGCGGTATTATATTTATTATAAGTTATTATAGGATGTAAGAATTCCGGTTGTAACATTTTTATGATAGAAAGCCTAGACGAAATATGAGGGGTGTCTGGCTTCTTAATAATAATATACGGGTCTATCGATTATAATAATGTTATTTAAAAAAAATTAAGGGAAGGTGCTTAATGAATTGTTAACGTTTCCGTTGAAAAGATAAAAGACTGAATGGAAGGAAAAAAATTAACTGAGCTATCAGTCAACAATTTTCAAGAAGAAAAGAAAGACGTTAAGAAGAAGAAGAAGAAGAAGAAGAGAAAGAAGAAGAAGAATAAGAAGAAGAAGAAGAAGAAGAAGAAGAGGAGGAGGAGGAGGAAGAATAACAAGAAGAACAAGAAGAACAAGAAAAAGAACAAGAAGAACAAGAACAAGAAGAACAAGAACAAGAACAAGAACAAGAGGAAAAAGATGAGAAAGAGTAGGCGACTAGAGCAAATAAAGACCTCAATGTATCTAAAAGCATCCATGAGCTAATTCTCGGTCTATCCACACTTAAAGTGTAAATCATCTATCCCTTTTCTAATATGTGTACTCCATCCGATATGCTAATGGTTCTCAGTTATCAGCCAATAATACTAGTAAGAGATATAAGTTTCTCTTTTAAAGTAACAAGTTTCCTAAAGTATAAAACGTCTAAATTGTTTTGAAAAGCCAAGTCTTTTGTGCTTATATCAGAGTAAATCGCAAACTTAAGGTTCAAAATCAATCTTCACTATCACTATTGCTATAAGTATCATATTATTATTATAGCCCCTTTCCCCTCATCACAATCATGACAAACACCTCCGTGCACATCATTTCCCCATCTCGTAATCAGCTACCGTCATCACAATCCTCCTCCTCCATCTCTTTTTCTCAATGATCATTATCACAATTATCATCATCTTTGGTGTCATAATTGCGACTACGATCATCATCTGATTTTAGTCACGATCATAAACATCCTCTTTTTCAGAGCCGTCATAATATAATTCTCATCTTCTTCGTGATCATCACTATCACGGTCATCATCACCTTCACCATGTGGATTACACAATGGCAGTCTACAAAAACAGGAAAGGTCATTGGCACATGGGGAAACCCAGGACCCCTTTGTTATTTTGTTTCTTGTTATTGCAGATCAAGGCTTGCATTTCACCATGTAAGCCCAAGATCAACAGCAGCTTCATACCCCGGGCTGGTGAGGACTACCGCATCATGCAGGCCAGGCCAAAGCGCATGGGTATAACTCATTGGAAGACACCATGCAAAGACACTGTGGACCAAGCCGGTGAACAGATATCGAGCGGTTCACTTCTCACCATCCGCCTCGATCCACTCCCAATCCATCCTCCTAACCCAAAGGGAGACACGACACCGTCTCACAGCACACGGAATACCAACGCGGAATGGAATCCAAGATCGTCGACGGTTGCAGGTTTGGCGTCAATGCCCATTCATGATCGGCATCTACGATTCGACGTCACACAGCGATGCCGCATGAAAGATTTCGGAAACTACAACGCCGAGACTGTTCTTCGGAACTTCAAGCTTCCTTTGATATTCCGGAAACCAGTATACGACGGGTTTCCATGGAATGAGAAGAAGCATAAGACTAAGAAGGCCTCTGAAGATCTGTTCTTGCCGCCTATAACTCACGGTGGCAACGATGGGTTGGTATTCCAGAGAGCGTTGTGGAGAGCATCGTTGGACAGAGGGGAGAAAGTGGCCAGTATTCCGCCGGTTGAGAGAAAGCTGGAGAAGAAACACCATCGAAAGAGACCAACCCTTGAGGCCAAAGGGACCAAAGCACCAACACGAACTAAGACAAGCAATCCTGCTACTCAAAAGACAAAGTGAAAATAACAAATTGTGCAAAGTAGACCAGACCAGACATTACTCTATGGGAAAGGAACTTATTCTACATTCCAAATACTGAAGAGGAAATGGACTTTTATCAATTGAATTGCATTTAATTTTATTTCCGCATTTGCATTAGAATTACAAAAACACAGTTATATACACAAGTAAAAGTATAAGTATTAGTGTAAAAGTATAAATATTTATAGGGCAACAAGAATATTTTGTTTGTTTTGTAATGAATTAAATGTAAAATTCATTTTACACTATACATGTAATTACACAACAACTATTACAGAACATATACCTTACAAAGTATTGCAAAGTCTAGAGATAAGCTAGCATGCATTAAAAGTGAAGCAGGGGGTTGTTTTGAATACCTGAATGTAGAAATGCAAAACCTGTGACCTAAAATTGGAAGAAATATGTGAGGAAGGCTACTTCTTATACATTGATTTTAGTGCATTAAAATGACTGTTGTAGATAAAGACATCTTAGCATGTGAAATTTTGATTTCTTGTCTTTGAACTATACTCATTCATTTAATTAAAATCATAAAATTAGGAAGAAAAGCTAAGGAAAAAGAGTAATATATTTATTACAGTTAACAGTTTGACACAATAGCTTCTCAAACTTCAGAATGAACACATCATACATGTACAGCACTCCATAGTTATTCCAGTAGTTACTTGTTATTGTCAATTGTTAAACCATCATTTGTTGATCTCTTCATCATGCAAACATTACCTGAGTACAAATATCAAATCACAGTGAAATTTCATGTTGTGACCAAATTAATTTCGTTAATTTATATTGTAACATTTTTTCGATATTCTGCACAGGAGAAGTTGACACCTGGCTTTGAAAATCAATGTACTTGCATATATATGTGCATTTTTTCATAATCCTCATATAACATATTTCAATGAAATGTATGAATAGAATGTTCAATCTGGATCTTTTCAAGGCAATTCAGACACATGTACGCATATTTTAAAAACACAAAATACTTAGCTGCTAAGGTAAACATATAAAAGGAACTGAATGATATTTATCTTTTTATATTGTTTACCAAAAACATTTTACCTGCTTCCTGACTTTTATAATTGTGTCATATTTCAGCCCATTTGGAAGGAATGCATCAAGTTATATTCATGAGAAAATTAACTATTTGTATGTTTCAACTACTGTAGGTACATTTAGAATAAAAACTTTCGTCAATAATCTCAATACCAATTAGACAACTTCTCAAGTTCTCATCAATAAACAATATTCAAACTTTGCCGCATTTAATGATCGATTTACAATTTATACATTGTATATATTATAAAAATCAATGTTTAAATGCAAATATATATGACTGGCTTGTACTAGTAATTTATCATAGTGAAAGTATAAGCATTTTAAGTTTGATCTTAAACCGGATATGCAAACATATATATTCTGAAATATAATAGGGAAAAAAAGCTGTACTTACAAATGTAGCTCCCCCTCCCTTACATTTATTTTTTTCGTTCATGTTTTGGTTCGAAATTAATCTCTTTGTCATAAATATTCCCTAAGATAGAGTAAATGTATAAATAAAGATAAAATAATACCCTTGTCTGAGTGCATCCCAGTACATGTAAATGCAATTGCAAAGCTGCAGTGGAAGAAATGTGAAAATATTTTCTGAAGATAACTTATAAGGATATTATAAAAGTAAACAATACTTATGCATTATTTAATTAATAAACCTATTGAAGTTTGAAAAGCAATACAATTTGCTATATATCTCACTTCTAATCTTTCAACAAAAATTGTCATATTTACCGAGTGAAAAGTGCAAGGTACATGTACCATGGTTTATAAACATAAATTTGAATATTATTTCTCTCTTTGTACAGTTGTATATGTTACAAAGATGTTACTGTGAATTCAACTTATCAAGAGTCCAGATAACATTGCATTTTTTGTTGTTCTATTAACTCTTCGTAATGGACAACTCTCTATTGTTCCTTTGCTTGTGAATTAAAGCAAATCAGCAATTAGATAAAAGGTCACTTGTAACACAAATCTGACAGTCTATAGAAACCGAGTTGGTACTCTCATTCTACAAATCCAACAGTCTTAAATTCTGAATGAGCTTGTACTGATCTGGTATTTCCACAAGTGCATTGAACGTGAAGTCTCTTGCCATAGCATGCATCACTGACGGTCTATAAAGAAAGAGTTCGCTACTCCTGTTAATAGTGTTCTAGAGATCCAACAGTTCTAATTTCCGAATGAGCTTACACTGATCCAGTATTTCCACGAGTGTATTCAATTGATAGATTATTGCCATGCATCGCTGCCAGTATAATTATACAGAGAGAGAGAGAGAGAGAGTTCGCTACTCCTGTTAGTGTTCTAGAAATCCAACAGTCCTAATTTGCGAATGAGCTTACACTGATCCGGTATCTCCATGAGTGTGTTCAACTTATAGATTATGTCCATGCATCACTGACGGTCTATACAGAGAGACTTTGCTACTCCTGTTAGTGTTCTAGAAATCCAACAGTCCTAATTTCTGAATGAGCTTACACTGATCCAGTTTTTCAACGAGTGTGTTCAATTTATAGATTATTACCATGCATCGCTGCCGGTATATTCAGAGAGAGAGAGTGAGTTTGCTACTTTTTGTTAGTAATCCAACAGTCCTAATTTCCGAATGAGCTTGTACTGATCCGGTATTTCCATGAGAGCGTTCAATGCAAACGCTGCCTCAGCATTCTCTCGTCCCGCTATGACCCGGAAGAAATCCACAAACTGAAAGTTATCGAACTTCCTTCTTGGCAGGTTGTCGTCAAATTCCTTCATCATGTCCCAGGGTCCATCTCCAACGCCCACCATGAGGATAGAGAGAGGGTACTGAGATGCTTCTACGATCGCTTCTTTCGTCTGTCTCTCACTGTTCACCTGACCGTCTGCTACGATGATCAGAATGTGGTACTGCTAAATGGGAATATTTTAGAGAGGAAAAGGGTGGGCTTTTAGTTACAATGAAAAGTATGTGATTGATTTTTTTTTTCTTAATTATTTTATTTCATTGATTAAACATTATACAAAGAAAGGCAGGGAAAGAATGCATAAAATCCAACAATTGACAGCACTGTAGAGGAGCAAATAATTTTGATATCAGAATTTACAGAGAATTTACAAGATTTTGCTATTTAGGGTGACATTCCATTCCTTTCAAACCTATCATCAAGTCCACAACTATCTACAAATGACTAGTCATTGGGACCTTTAAACCATGTCATCAAATTTAAAAATCTGAAACACTTTTATGATCGCTTTTTGGAAAATGTTCTCATCATTTGTCCAAATTTTCAAACCAAATTGTCCAAATTAGATAATATTGGAGAAGACACTATTAATTCTTGTTTGACAATTTTCACCATTATATTGCCTGTAATTTTGTCTGACATCTCCGAACTCGAGCCGCTCCTTGAAATTAGATATGTTCTAGGCTTCTAGCCATACCCCGGTCGGTCCCATGGTTGCTTATTTACAAGCATACACACGCTTTCTTAGCAGTCAGGTAAAACAAAGAAACAAAGAAAAGAAAGGGTGTATTATGGGAAAAGGAATGGATCAAATCTTACAGATTGTGTCTTCTTAACGATGTCAACAGCCTGTCTGATGACGGGTGCAAAGTTTGTTGGTCCGCTCATCTGAATATTAGCTGCAATCCTTGTGTAACAATCCAACACGTCTTGGAAACCATGACATATGCCATCTTGCCTGATTAAAGAAAGTTTAGAAAGGAGATATATAAGTTGGGTTCCACACTAATGGCTCGTTCAGATGTGACGCAACAAAACCGTGAGGTTTTTTTTATAAGATGACGCAAAGGGTAATAGGTATCACATTTCTGTATCTCATGACACAAAGCTTTGTTGCGTAAACAGTTGCCATTCATTTTACACACCCTTTTTTTATTGCAGCAATTAATCGTTTCATATCTGAACAAGCCTTAAGGTTGAAATTCACAAACAGGGTTTAAATTTAGCTCACAGTCTAAACCATGGTTTAAATAAGCGTACAAAAATAGTGGGGTTTTTTGGTGCGGGTTATAGATAATGGAGTACACTGTCTTATCCTCAACTATGTCATTACCATCTAGGTAGAAAGCAAAGGGCAGTGATCAAACACAAACAACCAAAGTCCACTACAAAGACCCTTTTTTCATCTTTCCCCTATCGATTTCAATCACAACATTATCACTGTTTGATTGGGTTCATCGTTGATCTAGTTTTTATTATTGAGGGTAAGAGACTCTGGGAGCTGGGGATGCAAGGTTACTCACCTAAATGGAAATACTCTCTTATCCTGGGTTGATATATCGCCAAAACCAAAGGCCGGAATAAGACCATCATCATCAAAAGAAGCTAAAGTACGACCTATGATGGATATCACCTGTCAAAAACAGAAAAGAATCTAACTATTATTTTTCAATCAAAAGGGTATTGTTAACGATGATGTCTCTCATGCAGCTTATTTACAGTATCTACTCAACATGGAAAAGCACAGATGTATAGAACACTGACTATCAGTTTATCAAAATGATACTACTACTACTACTAATAATAATAATATTTGGTTCTTTTACAGCGCATATCACATTATATAACATCTCTATGCGCTTCCAAAGAGCATTGGAAATTATTACCCTAGCTTTAGCTCCGGCAGCAGTTATCAGCGCACAGTGCATTTCAAGGAATAATCATACCAGGTACTGATTAACCTCACCCGGGCCGAGTGTGGCAAATGTGGATTAATGCCTTGCCAAAGGACATTAGTGCCACAGCAGGACTTGAACCGTGGACCTTGTGATCCAGTTTGGTGACACATCCACTAGACCAAGAAACTACCACTTGATCAAATTTTAAAATGGCAGTGGATACTGGATAGATTACCACAAATGCCTGATTGCTCCAGATTATCTGATGATGGCTACAACATTTTTGAAAAAATTAAATCATACATTTGGGCACTAAAATTACTTTTACATGTATAGCTTATAATATGTGCAATAATTGCTTGGATGTATCATTATTCTAAACTAAATGTAAGGTAATCCTGAGTTATGATGATGCCAAAAATATATTAACTCCCAGTTCCATTTTTCATCAAGTTCATGAAAATTTAGTTTACATCAAACATTCCAATATACATGGATTCATTTCTAAAATGTCTGGATTGCACTGTACCTAGCAAGGTCCTAGCTTCTACCAGAATATGTTTTCATTGACCAGACCTTATTATGATTGTGTTAGATTCTTACAAACCTGTTGATAAGGATTCATCTCTCCAGACTGAATCGTGTGTAGACTCCTTCCACCATACGTCTGCCTGCCAGTGTGTAGGTTGCTCTTAGTGAAATCAACACCTGGAAACAATCAAGAGAATTGGGTATACTATTGGGAAATAACTACGGACATTGAGGGCTCAGTATTCATTTGATAACAATAAAATGATTTTAAAAAAGTGTTCCCCTTCTTTTCCCATCTCTTGCTTGCTCTCTCTCTCTCTCTCTCTCTCTCTCCCTCTCTCTCTCCCTCGTCTCTCCCTCCCTCCCTCCGTCCCTCTCTCACTCTCCCCCTCTCTCTCTCTCCCTCTATCACCAACTTTATAGCACTAGGCACCTCTGATTATGTCTCATAACAACTTTTCTAATTGGTTAGCTACCCAGCCCCCCCCCCCCCCCCCCCCCCCTCTTCCTCTCTGGCTTTCTGCTCCTCTAATTCTTGCATGCTAAACATCTACTTTCCTTTTATTTAATTATCTTCCTACAAAATGTATATGTTCTAATTTCAGTTTCATCATTATCAAGATTTTAAAAAATTGGCATTACAATCATTCCCTTTCAATTGTTTGACTGTTTCCAGTAATTCATGCTTACCGAATAAGAGGTTACTTGATTCTAGTCCCGATTGTCGAATAGCATTACTGACTTCATCAACGGAATAAAACTGATCAGCGATCCTTTGAAACACCAAGTCTCTAGCTCCATTTCCATCACCTCCAGATCCAAAGAGCCAGGAAAACAATCCTCCTCCTCCTCCACTGGATTGCTTAGCTGCATTCAGCTCCTTACTCAGGTCTGGGTAGATGCTATCATAAGCTGGTGGCTCTGGAGGAGCAGAGGCTTGGGGCGACGAGGCCGTGCTCGAAGCTTTGGGCGTCGCCTTTGGTGCACCTGTTGATGATGCAGATCGTGTGGTCTTGCTGGACTTATTGCCTTTGGTACACCAGGTGTATAGCGCATGGGTGATGGAGATGACGATGACAACAAATATGATTTTCATGACAAAGAGTGTGATGTCGTCCATTCCAGTGACAAGATTGTCCAGATCTCTTGACTTTTGACCCATGATGTCTTGATTCCTTCAAACAAACTTGTGAAGATCTCTTCTTCTTCTTCAGTTGCAGTACAGATCCCCCACTTGATACTTTATAGAGGCTTTTGTGGTACTTTTCTATGACTTCTGAAACAAGATAACTGTACAAAGAAATTGAAAAGGATGTTCAATTAGCCCTATCTATACAATAAAAACAAAAATCAGTCTAACATTAGGGGACATGCTCCTATACGACTAAGTTGGCCCTGCAAAACTGAAAACGTCCAACCCTCATTTCTTGTCTAGTATACATGTAATTGTATAACTACACCAAGAAATCTGATTGCTTGGGGGAGTTTTTAAAACATATTTTGCCTCTCCTCCGAGATGGATTTGGTGAAGCCATATAAAGTCTCAGAGGAACATATCCCAAATGAAGTAGACTGATTTTGAGTTAAATGACTGAACTGATATTCAACATCGCAGCTTTTAACTGCTACAGGGTTTTCACCTTGCTCCCTTTACAAAGAGCCCTCACACACACTTAGCACCAGAAATATCTGTTTACTTAGTTTCATCTACATGTATTGTATATATCTTTCCTGATTAATCACTTAATCATATCTGATTGATACACGTCTGTGAAAAACCCAATTACACACACACACGGTCAAACTCATGGTAGTCAGGGTACGTCTAACTAAGACCCCGTTCTCACTCACTTTGAAAGTGGTCTTAGTTAGACCGCTCCAGAGGAACGGGTCTTGAGGAACGGTTTGCGAGCGTTCACACTCCAAGCAGTTTTTTATGGCTCAAACCGCTCCACGAGTCAAAGTGGTCTTGTTGCTATGGCAGCTCAGGTCAGCAGGTCAATTTTTTCGTGCGTGGAATACAAACCGTATGTACCGTACTACATGTTTCGCACGGAACGTCACTAGCTCACTTCCGCTCAAAGTACGCTTCCGTTCACATTGCACGTTAGAGCGGTCCAAACCGCTCTTAATAAGACCCGTTCCTCAAGACCACCTCGGAAGGTGGTCTTCTGGAGCGGTCCAGAAGTCCACTTTCTGGACCACTTTGACCGTTCTCACTCACCTAAGAACCGCTCCTGAGGAACGGGTCTTAGTTAGACCGCTCCAACGAAGTGAGTGAGAACGGGGTCTAACTCTAAGGCAAGGACACTGCTGCATATAGCAGAGACGCCAAGTTCAAAGATAGGCAATGCGTGACATTTTCATGACTAGCTAGGCGCGCGCGAGGGTATAACACACGTATAGGTATGGCGTTTTTTAAAATCTAGATCTAGCGCGCGCGCGCCGTGCGTGAGAGCCGTTTTCAGACCCTCGAAATGCGTGATTTCACGCCTAATGCGTGATTTCACGCCTAATGCGTGATTTCACGCCTAATGCGTGACACTTGGTAGCTCTGATATAGTCCAGGATCTGCCCGATCCTTTGTAATTCCCTACAGTGCTACACAAATTGATTCAATTAGTCGTTTAGGCCTATATATGGCTTTTTATGTTCACCAGGCACCAGCCCAGCGTGGCGCCAGCCTGATTTAATCATGATCACACCCTTATCGGCTGGTAGCAAGTAAGTATAGGGAGAGGTAGCGTTGGTGTGGTGGAGATCAAAATTAAATAGGCCAGATTCTGAACTATGCTGCATATACTGCATGCTTCTGAGCTGCAGCTGTGCCCAAATTCGCACCAGACTTTAGCTGACCTCTAACGGCCTCGGAACGGCCGCCGGGCTGGGCGAGCCAGCGCTCGGGCGGGCACGGGCAGCAGCTGCTGGAGTGACACCCAGATGCAGAACTTACCCCCATTCAATCCTAACACAGCACAATCCGGTCAGCTCAGCTCAAATTTCAAAGTTATACTAATTTAAATATGTAAAAGTAAACGTAGAGACCAAACATTTCAGTCAGCCTTTCTGATGCAATTTGCTGACCTACGTCAAGCCATCAAGTAAATAAACAAAAGGTGCGATCAAAAGCCCGCATTAATAATGTGCTATTTATAGAAACTTAATACGTCATCATTCGAGCACACGTGTACCTAAATAGTCTGCTTTACTAGACCGCACAATTTTTTTTTTTTAGCAATTCAGTTAAATTCAGAACTTTATTTCAGACTCAGCTGCACAAGGCATGCAGAGGTCCATAAAACATATGTTACATATAGATAGGGAAAATAGCTGAGTATGAACATGATGAGTATAATAACAACAAATCGTACAAATACTAAAGATATAGCAAACTAAAATATAAGGCTAGATCTACGTATATACAATGTAACTGTAACATGTAACCTGTATCTGTAAAATTGATAACAGAAGGCCTATAGCAATCTAACTCTAAGCTGTACCTGTAACTGCAACTGCAAGATTAAAATAAATATATGTAGTTGTAACTTAATTGTAACAAGCTCTGCTCAACTAACTAACTAGACTATACTAATAATAGATAACTAGATATTATAACAAGCAACAATGACTAAGGACTATACTGCAACCATATAGAGGCTGGATAATCCTTGGTAACATCATGCAAAATATGATCAATTCCGAGGTGTAAGCAGGCTATTAAGCCAACATTTCCAGAGGCCCGATGTGTACCTAAGGCAACTATACGTGGGGTTAACTAATACCTTTACAATACCATTCTCAGAGACATCTACTCTCCGGATGAACTTATACATGAGATTTCGTAGTACAGCCGAACAGACTTGAACATTCAACTCATGCAGCAAACATTTGACTAGCACTAAAGTATCTAGGTACCCTAAGAATTAAGCATTCTCATGGCATCATTATAGGCTACAGTAAGCCTGTGCAAACTGCTCTTCTTAAAATTACTCAGTGCAAGCAAGTGCTTATTACATTTTGGGTAATTCCGAGGTAGTGCTCCCAGAGTTGGGGGAGGGGTGAGGGGCGAGGGGCAATGTAATCCCTCACACTTTTTTCAAGTACCCCCAAAGTGCCCCTTTTTAGGTAGGAAAGGTGCCCATATTTTATACTTCAGATAAGCTATAAACTATAGTACCCCCCCCCCCAACTCGGTGTTGGTACATAGCCTATGTTCCCTCCCTTTGAAAGCAACCCCCTATCTCCCGTGTGTAAATTCAATACGGACAGGATTTTGTTGCGTGGGGGGGGGGGGGGGGCGGACAGTACCCCTATTTCTTTCTATTTAGTGCCCCTTCTCATAAATTCACCTATTAACCTCTGATTATTGCCCCTATTCAAATATGCAAAGTGCCCCTTTCACTTTGACAAGTACCCCCTTGTTCTTTGTGATACATGCCCCGTTCCCCTTTTTATTAGGGTCCGGCCTTTTGTGATAAAAAAAACTGAACCTTTTACTTTATTGACACCTGCCCCTGATTTTCCCTTCTGATAAGTGCCCTATTTCGTTTGTAATAAGTTCTCCGTTCCCTTTTAAAGAAGTATCCCTCTTCATCTCTGTGGCGGGAGGGCGGATAATTCCTACCTTGACGCATGCATGAAGCGAAATGTTCCTGAGCTGCAATGTTTTGTAAAAATGAGCCTTCAAATAGGGGCCCGGGGGGGGGGGGCGTATCTTCCGATTTTTACTGGGTTTGCCGTTTATGCATCGATTTCATCTTGTCCATTTCAGGCTCATGTGCAAAAACAAACGTTTTGGAGTAATACATGCATTTACTTTAGAATATTATGGTGCAACCGAATGTTATTATGATAATACTATAGCAATTATATTATCAAGATAGGATGTTGTGTATGGTAATATAAGCTCAACATGAGAAAGCATAATGTGTATATTGTTTGTGGACTGTTCAGCTGTTTTGTCTGGAAAGATGATTTTACGGTGGGTTTTTTTTTTCGTTTTGTTCAGAGTGAATTAAACAGATGGTAACACGATAACTTCCATGGTTTCCCACAAATTCTCTGATTTATATACAGGCCAATGATTGCCCAACATGAAATATACATTCATTCGTTGTCATCGAAAAAATGGCTTAAGTTGTTTCACTTTCATTTCGAGAGCAATTAGGTCTAGAGATTGGTCAATATTCAACCCTTATTAATTATGTTAACACAGACAAGTCGTGATAACGTGCATGATATATATAATAGTTCAAAGAATGGCAAGACAAAGGAGAGGGGGGCATGGTCCACATGGTGACAAGGGAATATAGAGAGCTTACTCCATCCTACCCCTATTCTATCTCTCTCTCTCTCTCTCTCTCTCTCTCTCTCTCTCTCTCTCTCTCTTTCTCCCCCTCTCTCTCTCTCTCTCTCTCTCTCTCTCTCTCCCCCTCTAACTTTCTCATTAACTAATCTTTGTCATGACCTTTGTCATAACACATCCACATTTTCTCATTATCTCTCATTATCTATTCCTATCCCCCCCCCCCTCTCATTATCTCACTCATTGTTCCTTCTCTGTTCGTCATCCACATTTCTCTCACAGTTCTCTCTCTCTCTCTCTCTCTCTCTCTCTCTCTCTCTCTCTTTCTCACACATACACACACTCTCTCTCTCTCTCTCTCCCTTCTTCTTCCTCTCTCTCTCTCCCTTCTTCTGCCTCTCTCTCTCTCTCTCTCCCTTTCTTCCTCTCTCTTTCTCTCTCTCTCTCTCTCTCTCTCCACCCACCGCCCCCTTTCTCTTATTCTCTCAATCACACCAAACATGCAAAAATGCTTTATCTATTAATTTTGAGTAAGCATCCTATCCTCACTATTAATCGTGTATATTGAAACTACTTTCATTGTCATTAGCATGACTTGTAATTACTTAATTACATTACTTTCACTTCGTTAGTTGAGAAACTTCTTTTTTGGGGGGTAACTACTGGGAAGTATTTTCTTGCAGGAAATCGATTGAAATATTCTTCTCGTCAAGTAGCAAACACTTCATACACCAGGAACGGATCTTAGGTAAGTATCTAATGTTATCGAAACGTTATTTGTGTTAGACTATATGATATTATTTTAATAGGCCAATAACATAAATGATGGCAATACGATGTAACCGTGCTGCATATTAGAGAACTTGTCTCGTCTATCTTGTGTTAGATCTATACAAATATAAATAGAAGGGCTTAGACTTCCGTGATTCAGGAGAGGTCGATCACGGTTAAGCCGCCGGTATAAAGTTATTGAAGTTGAATCACATGAACATTCATAGATCGTAATCTGCACTACCACGTTAACCATGCATAGAGTAGCAAATATCCAATTTGTTTATAGACAGGTTGATCAGCACATATTTCGTTCTAGAGAGAGGCAATATAAGTGACCACTATAGACAGGTGGCCTTAATAGATAGGCGCGGCCACTAAGACAGGTTTGACTGTACATGTGAACTACCCCTCTCTCTCTCTCTCTCTCTCTCTCTCTCTCTCTCTCTGTCTCTCTCTCTACCATTGTGACGATGTTGTTTATCCTTGCGAGATGAAGTTTATAACTTCTGAGAACTTTTACAGATCAATCTCTGTGAATCTTTAGGCTATTATTTTAAATTTTGACAATATATAAAATTCATATATCAAGAATAAACAATTTGTTCCTATTATGTCATGCAAAAAAAAAAGTAGGAGCAAAGGATATTAAGTTTGTGGCTAACAGTTTAGTTTAAAATTGGAATGGCGTTTGAAAAATTGACATTAAGAATAAATTGACATAAAAAGACGATTAATACATGGCACATAGTTATGATATAATATGATCATACTAATTAATTACATCAATTCAGAACTCATTTTCCACCTCAGAGACATCAATGGTTGCATGACTTCACGGGTGATCGAAGACCACGATGCCAATGATGTCGAGTTTAATGCAGACAATATGGACATGTCAACTCATTATTTGGGTTCATATTCTGATTGCCCATGGATGCAATGGTGAGTGGCAGGACTACCTTCATCAAGTAATCATTCCGAACTATTTTGAATAACGATCTACCATATTTTGTTAAGGTTGTAAAACTGCTTAATCACGATGTTTAAGTATCTCTGTCATTCCTTTTTTTTTCTTCTTCATTTTATCTGAAGTTTCGTTTCCATTATTCATTTCTTTTTCCCTTGTGTTATCCCCCTCCCTCTTTCTCCCTCTCTCTCCCTCTTTCTCCCTCCCCCCTCTCCCCCCTCTCTCTCTTTTTTTATATATATATATATATATATATATAAACTTTCTGTCTATCTCCCCCCCCCCCCTCTCTCTCTCTCTCTCTCTCTGTCACTCCCTCTCTTTCTCTCTCTCGCTATCTCTATCTCTCTCTCTCTCTCTCTCTCTCTCTCTCTCTCTCTCTCTCTCTCTCTATCTATCTCCCTTCTCTCTCTCTCTCTCTCTCTCTCTCTCGCTCTCCCTTCTCTCTCTCTCTCTCTCTCTCTCTCTCTCTCTCTCTCTCTCTCTATCGCTCTCCATAGATGAGAAGCTTGCCTTACACCCAAAGTTGTTACCTATGCTCGGTGGCTCGTTGGTATTCATATCAGGCCCGTGTTTCGATACCTCCGATGACGTCATACAATGTGATTTCGGTGGCGCCATCGTAAACGGAAGCGTGATGTCGACTTCAAATGCTACCTGCGTGACCCCTGCCATGTTTGTTTCCGGGGTCATTGATGTCCGTCTCTCACTAGACGGGGGGTCGACTTACCCTTATGTTGGTAGTATAGTGGGTGAGTGAATACATTCTTTGACAAAACTTTGGTATTATTTATTAATTATTAATAAGTATGATTTTCACAAGGGGTTCCAAAACTCTTTTCATATTAAGCATCTACAAACAGAACAGAATATTCCAATATCGAATTATGCACTTCTTATAAATACATGACATTTACAGTCTTGTTTGTTTTACAACTTAATGTGATACAATCATATAGATTTATTTTGTTCTTAAATTACTATGAAACACAGTGGATAGTATGAGTGGCTGGTTGGTTGGTTGGTCGGTTTATATTTTGGTTTAAACATCCTTAGTCGAAGGTCTTGTTTATATAATGTAATAATTAACATGTACGGACAATATATAAGTTGTAACTCCTATTACCATAAATGTTCATTTTCCTCTTAATTAAAATAAGACATATACTCCACTGATGAAGAGCTATTAATCATTTTATCGCTAAGAAATCTCGAGTAAGAATCTTAAAGGTAACTTGTGAAAAATTCCTTTCCAATTTTCCAGTTGACGACCAACCTTCACCGGTACACCTCAGCGACTGGACATCAGAGCCAGGCACTAACTTGGCGGTAACATGGGACCCTGCTGGACTCCACGGAAACGACATGGTTGAGATCATTGTTTGTGAATTTGCCATTGACATCAACGGCCATTACAGATGGGAGCCTGTTCACATTGTACCACATGAATCCTGAATGAACGTGGCAGGTTTGAGTTTGTGATTAACCATGGGCGCAGTGTGGATGATACCTCACCGAGGGTTGGAGCTATTGGTGTTTTTACTCTGAACGAAGCAAATTCATTGTAAGTAACTATGTAAATGATTATTACATTAAAATCTTAATTGGAAATTGAGGCAAAGATAACATATGGCAATAAGCCTACATGATTTCTGTGTTAATGTATTTTGGTGGCTATATAGAATTTATCATTACTTCCAGTGCATTTTATTTATATCGTGTTTACTCATATCAAATTTATTCACCGCGCTTTACAGACGGAAGAGTTCAAAACGATTAGCATTAATGAAATAGACACCATTGCCCATCATTAAATATAAAAGTTTTGAGAGCCCTCTACGTACATAATAGTTAATACACATTTATTAAAAGAGAAAGGCGGACAAATCGTGGGAGATCATCAGAATGCTTGATTATCCCCTTTTCATTTTCCATTTCATTCGAAGTTATTTTCCATTATGCAACTTCTATTTAATGCATTCTCTCTTTCTCTCACTCTTTCTCTCCATCTCTCTCTCTCTCTCTCTCTCTTTCTGCATAATTAAGTATTTCAATATTTATCTTTATTTTAGCCTCTCCCTCCAACATTAACCAATGGTGAATGATCTAATTATGAAAGATATACGAAGCATTTTTGAATTGTTTTCTTTTTCCTTTCCCAACTTGTTCAGACTCGAAAGGAGAGCCATTTGGAGCGAGATCCACCCTCTCAACTTGCTGTATCCTATCAACATGACGTCATGGTGTAACTCATGGATAACTCGAGAACTCACTGAGCTTAATCAATGGCTCCCTCAACGACCAGTCTGCCCATGTACAGAGAGACAAGCAAGGAGAGATATAGGATCATTTACTGTTTTCTTAGATTGCCGACTCAACGGGAAAGACAAGGACTGTTCAACAGACAGACCGGGTGCGACGCTCTGTGTAAATTCGAACATTCCAAGGTTAAGATCGACACTGATGTTTCTGTCTATCTTTTTTGAAAAATCACATAATCGAAGAAGAAAGCGCATACAATGACAAAAACCACAATTAATCTTACCCATGCAAACCAGTTTAGGAAAAAGATTTGTTTTCAATATGATATTCCTTAGATTTTTCTACAGTTGACAGCGAAATAACTTAACATCTTTAACTATATGAGAAACAAAAAATGGTATTTCATTTCTCCTTTTAATAGTTCTTTTAATAAACGGACGAAAAGAGGAGTAAAAGTTTTTCTTTTTCTTTTCAATTCTCACTTTATTTCTTCAGTTGTCTTGATTATCGATTTGTCGTAAGTCAAGATTTATGCATCATTCAATAATCAACCCATTTCAAATGTCCAGTCCTTCAGGCGCAGGTCAGGAATGCTGCTACAGCAGTGACGGTTACCTGATTGAGGTGGATGCTATAGGAGCAGGCTTTTCACACCGTCAACACGAGCGCGTCACCTCGCCCTATCTGTCATCCAGACTCGGCCCAGTACCAGTTCTGTCCCACTATCTGGCTGACACGATGCCATACTTGCAATGCTGTGTAGCCGATCAGAGCGAGAACGAGCAATTTTGTGATCTTTACCGCACCGTCAGACCGCCAAACAACTGCTACGGCTACCGCCCGCCTCAACCAGGTCTCTCTCTCTCTCTCTCTCTCTCTCTCTCTCTCTATATATAATATTTCTATTTCTCTTTCTCCCCCGACCTCCCTCTTCTCTCTTTCTTCTCTCTAATCTACTTTCTATTCTACCTCTTCTTCTTTCTACTCTCTTTTCCCCGTATATCTTTCTTCCTCTGTCAATACCCTCTCTCCTCTCTATTTACCACCTCTCCCTATACTGTATCTCTCTCTCTCTCTCTCTCTCTCTCTCTCTCTCTCTCTCTGGTTCCTTCTGTCTTTGATTTTTGCTTGCATTAGTTTTCTTTTCTCCTTGCTACTCATTCAAAGACATTAAAAACTCCTTAAATTTCACCGCACCTGTTGGCCATGTGTCGACGCGTCACTAACTAGGCTACTCTTACTGATTTAATATGATGTGAAACTCTTTAAATGTCATTATCACTGATAGGGTTAAATCGAACATTCAATTGGCTAATCCTCATTAAGAATATGATTTTTTTTTTAATTTACAGAATTCAAGACAGTTGATTATGATAGGAGGTGTTAAAAATGTAAAAACGAAAACAACATTTCCGACATGTGGGTGTGCTTTACTTTACAGCATCTGCTTTTGGAGACCCACACTTCATAACATTCGACGGCCTCAATTATACATTCAACGGACATGGCGAGTTCACTCTGGCGAACTTGAATGAAGACGAGTTCATACTTCAAACAAGAAGCTTACCTATGAAAGGTTTGTTTTATGTGATTTTTGTTTTGTTATTGATATAAAGATTGTAGATTATAATGTGTCTTTTCGCATTCACCTTCACATCAAGGTTTAAGTACCCAGTGCTGATTTAGATTTCTCATTCCAGATGTACGATATAGCGCTTAATATAGACATATTAAAGTTGTTTTCTTTTTGTTTAACTTTTTAAGTGATTATATTTGTTTGATTTTTAGTGTTGTTTATCTATATATTAAAGGTAATACAAAGTTTTGGAAAATTTTGAAAATTGGGTGGATAAGATTCTTTACAATGTTGATATATTTGGATGCCCATGTGGATGTATTATAAGCACTAGAAAATGTAGCCCCTAAAACACTTCTGCTTTCGAAAAAGATTGAATATAAAAATTTACCGGTGCTCCCGGTAAATTTTGATAAATTTCAATAGCGCCTACGGCCGCACAATGGTAGGTGCGACCATGAAATTCTCAGAATGTAGTTGTTATATATACTTTCCAAACGGGAATAGCATATCGGTCGATTTTAGTCAAGAAATATTGTTTTATAGCTTAATTAATATCTTGGCCTTGAGAGGGAGCTAAACAACATAAAGAGTGTATTATTTACAATTTCATAACATTAGACTCGATTTCAACCGCGTCAACGATCACTGAATATTGTAGGATCACATATGCTTCCAATATGCTCATTTGAACCAAATTCATGACCCCATACCAAAACTTTGTATTACCTTTAAGAAGAACGTGTTATGTGTTTAGACGCTTCAGTGTATTAAACATATTTGTTGTGGCGTTTAACTTGTGGTTATAGAAACAGATACTACCTCCCGTTTACGGAGAGGCTATTCAATGTGGAAGATAATGGATTATTTATATTATACTTTTTTTAATATCTTTACTATTGAAAATCACAGCCTCTAGAACGTAGAATTATGTCAATAACGTCATCTTGGGGGGGGGGAGAAAGATATTATTGAAAGAATCACGTATATATCACATTTCCCGTCATTTTACTTCCTAAAATAAATCTTCGTCAGACTACGCTCCTTAAGCTTCTAACGTCATTTTTCTTCTTTAATTCATTTTCAGAAACACCAAATGCTACAATTTTCACGGCAGTGGCCGCAAAGTCTAACAACAGTGACGTCATACACGTTGAATCCAATCAGGGAGGTGAACTGAATGTGTTTTTCCGGAGGGAGGGAAGGCACCTTGAGAACTGAATTTCGATCTGACAAAAACATGGCATTTTCGTGGTAAGTAACCATTAACCCTTTGCAGAGTTGATACGATATTTGATGAACATGTATGTGATCAGGATATTTGTCTAAAGAAAAGTGACTTCCTAAAAAAAATCGCTCATTTGGGCGTTTTCTTTCTCACTGCTGCATTTTTGATGTATTAGTTTCGCTTGCTGCTGATTTCTAAAATGTATTTTCAACCATTTCTTGTGATTTAAAATCATGTTTATTAAGTGAGATATTAGAGGGGGTATCTTAAATTTAAGTAACACCGAAAACATCTTACCCCTTTTGCGTTTCCAATGACAGCTTAAACAACAGTTTTACCTCAAAGGAACTTTTTATAATGTCTTAACCTGCTTCCGACATTTGTTCAAAATAAGGAATGGATATGATTTTTTCACAATTAAAATAATGTTCAAGTTAATATGACCTGTATGAAGTTCATAGTTCTCCCTATAATGACCTGGTATATATACACTCTTAAAACTGAAATGCTAAATCACCATTTAAAAGGTTTAAAACATGCTGGATCCAACCTTTATAGTGTTGGATCCAGCATGTTTTAAGTGTTAATCTACCATTTTGAAAGAGTTGTCACTCCTCGGCCCTTTTAAATGGCGATTTAGCATTTCAGTTTTAAGAGTGTAAGTGCTTTAATGGGCATAGGAAATAAGTTATAGTTTGACATTTGCAACAATAATAGACCATATTATCGTTCATTTGTAATATACAAACTAGGTGTGACTGTGAAAGCCGAAGATGATTTGAGAGCAGACGGTTTATCAGTCGTCTTTGATAACGGTATCGCCCTCAAGATGACCGCACACGATGATGCACTCACCATACTCGTCACCATTCCAAACAGGTTCAAATATAACACGCAGGGCATGCTAGGAACATGGAATGATGATCAGAGTGACGATCTACAAAGACCTGATGATGACGTCATTATACCGGCAACCTCATCCATGGAGACAATATTCCATGAGTTTGGAAATACTTGTAAGTATACATCCCCCACCTCCCACAGTCGTTCGCTTGCACATTTATTCTTTAATTAATTTGTTTCCTAAAATATGTTACAACCAGTTAATTGTGGATGCTCGCAGTCTGCTATTATTTTTGTTATCATTGTATCACTTTTATATATTTCTAATACATACACTTCAAAATCTATTATTTTTCTACTTAATGATTCAATACATGCTATATGATTTTAAGCCTAATCTAGGACATGCCGCTTAAAACATATTTTCTTTTCCTCTATTTCATAAGGGCGTGTCAAGAAGGACGAATCTTTGTTCTACTACAGACCGGGATACAACCAATCAGCGTATACGAACTATAACTACACACCTTATCTGATAGAACCAACCTTCTCATTGGATGATCGTATCAGTCACGTGTGCGGCACTAGCCAATTATGTGCATTTGATCTGTCAGTGACTGGAAGAGAGGAGTTTGCTGGCCAGACGCTGAGGGCGATTGAGCAATATCAATCTACAAGAAATGATTTAGAGCCAGGTATAGGTTATTATCAAACCAGGAGAAGATAATATTTTGTCCTTGTCTAGGTCTTTTAGCATTTTAAGTTATGCTCTTTTGTTCTTGAACGTTTTGGAATTATAACCTGTTGTCCGGCAGATCCAAGATTGTCAAAAAAGGGGGGGGGGGGGCGGGCGAAATATCTCCCTCCCCGAAATGATTTTCCCCCGTCTATTCATGTTGAGTTTGAACCTCCCGTCAATAACTCTTTTCTCTTGTTTCAGACCCGCTTAGTGAGAATAAAATAATTTTCAAGTGGAGTCTTAAAGGCAAGATACTATTTGCGACATCGCTACCACTGTTGTCATGCAATTTTCAATTGCACCATATTTTGGTGGAGGCCTACATAATTATATCAGACTATTTCCGTTTCCTGCACCCAAGTATCATTACGTGCGTGTCATGCACTCGGTGATGGATTGTGGGTCATGGCTGTCGACACATCGGGACATTGTGAGCAGCAGATGGCAGTATACGTAAATCTGAAGTAGTGTCAGTAGAATACACTGCCTTTAAATTGGCGTATACATGATGTAGTGTAAACATGTGAATTAATTGTATGTGTTACTCAACATTTTCTTGATATAACAGTCATTTGAGAGGACATAACTCACTTCTTATCCTCTTCACCCCATAACTCTGTTAGAAAGGAAATGAAACACAAACACGCCGTATGGACTTATCAACGAAGTTCCAACGATTATTATTGGTAATTTATAGGTGAATTATGAAATGGAAAGTATATATACAGAACAGTTCTCAATTTTAATTTGGATTTTCCTTTTCTTGTTACTCTTTCTATTTTTTTCTTCTTCTCTATCTCTTATAGTGACTTGTCTACCGTTAACATTGACGAACGGTCGCATGATATTATCCGAATCCTCGCCGGGATCTCCGGCTACGTTTAGCTGTGACCCTTGCTATGAATTACGGGGGCCTAACAATACTACGTGTGCTTCTAATAGCACCTGGTTATATCCCATTCCTTCATGTTCACCGATAGGTGAGAAATCTTCAAACATCGGGCCCATCGGGAAGGGGTGCGATGGGTGCGACCACACCCCTTCTTTTCCCCTTTTTTGAATGCCCCAATCACACTATTATATCGTGTAAAACAACAAAAAAAAAGCTTGGTACGGTCCTGAGCCTCACAAATGGATCGGATCGAAATTTCATATAAATTTATAGGCATAGTGTGTGCCTCCATGCTAGTCAAATGACACCTTGACCACAATCCAGATGTTTAATTTGTCAAAAGATAAATAGAATATCACTATAACTAAGTAAATCATAAACATGGATATGTGAATAGAACTTATAGAAGTATGTGTTTTCTTCATCAATCGCGCACAGTACACTCAGTTTAACTGAAGTAAAAGACATGGCCTTTACCTGTCATTATGGATATGTTTCCTCGTTGCACGTACAAATGTAATTGCTTAATTTTTGTTCATCAACTTAATCTTACCTGTTTGACTTTTATGCAGAACACGGCCTGTCCTGCGACACGCTCACTGCCCCGCCCAATGGTCACGTGATTATCGATAGTTGTCCAATCACCTATGGCTATGCCAATTTTACATGCAATGCAGGATATAACATCGAGGGTAACTCAACAATAAAATGTATGGAGGATGGCCAGTGGTCTGACTCGATTCCTATATGCAAGAAGAACAATATAGGTAAATGACACTTATCTTCATAAGCGACCTTAAATATATATATATATATTGGCATGAATTATGTACATGCACTTTACAAATGAACGATAGAAATAATAATAATATTGGATTCTTATATAGCGCATGTATCGGCCTTGCAAGGTCCTCAAGGCGCTCCAAAATTACCCGGCTATGCTAGGCTGCCGATTTCGACGCAGAAGGAGAATTGGAATTAAGAAAAGTATCAAAACATGATTTAGTGCTATCATTGACAGTTTAGAATTAGTTTATGGGCTCACTAAAATACATAAGTAAGCCGTGTCACTTACTTTATGATCGACTAGAAGGATTTATATCGTTTCATTTATGCTGTCCTAGCTCGGTCTGCGCCCCGGTGCCATAATTTTGCACTTGTTATATGTGTGTAATTTCAACTCGAGGTTTTATGAGCTTCAATTGGTTTTCAAAAGTAAAACCAACATTTCAATCATAACCTTCACCTGATTGGTTCATTTCATAATTTGTCACAATGTGTATCATTCTCCTTAGTTTGATCAAGTATCTTATTCCCCTGTATATACGTATCCACTGATCACTCTTGATTCTCTACCTGTATATACGTATCTACTGATCACTCTTGATTCTCTACCTGTATATACGTATCTACTGATCACTCTTGATTCTCTACCTGTATATACGTATCTACTGATCACTCTTGATTCTCTACTTGTATATACGTATCTACTGATCACTCTTGATTCTCTACCTGTATATACGTATCTACTGATCACTCTTGATTCTCTACCTGTATATACGTATCCACTGATCACTCTTTATTCTCTACCTGTAATATGTCTGTTTCCTGTTCTATCCGTATTCTGTGCTGCTGTCTTATCGCGTTCGCTTCTTTCCAATAAAACCTTGGACTCAATTAATTGCATACTTATGTTATATAAATGATATATTGTCAATAATGCGAATTAGCCTAGACATGCCATTAATTAGCCATTTGCTGATGCCTACACGTCCCCCGCACGGGCATCGGTCAATAAGAAATTTATATTTTGAGGGAGGAGTGGAGCTTTGTATACTTTTATACTTGTTTGTTGCTAAATCTATAATCTATAATCAAGAATTAATTGCGGGATTAAGGCGGTGCTTGAACCCCCTAAACGCTCTTCTAGAACAGCAACTGCCTCAGTAAACACGTTTATCAAATTTTGTTGAGTTTCTTTCGCTTCTAATGACTTTGTACTGCTTTCTATTCTCTGTATCTTATCAAATTTTTATTAATTGGGTATAGCAGGTTTCCACGATATGTGCTACACAATACACATGTTCAACTCTAATATCACAAACGTTAATAGTTGTTTTTAACTTTGAACCAAGGTTCTTGCCTTCTTGTAAATATTATGTTATATACTTCTTTATCTTTTGTTTAGTGTAAAATACCAAAGCTTTGTATTTAATCACAGAACACATTTACCCTAGATGTAGAATAGTTTTTAGCTTAATGTATTCAATAGTTATTCATATTTATTCATTACATTCTCATTTATTGCTTTGTTACTTTTGTGTGTTAGTGGTACCAGACACGATTAGCATATTAAATGCTATTTTCTGGTCCCATTAATCCTTTCAATGTTAACCATTCACATTTGATTGTTATATCGATGTTCTTTTTGTTTTGGATAATAAACTTCAAACTCGAACTCAACTCAACTTTGAACTTTACTCAGGTTTGATCGGACTTGTGATAGGAGCTTCAGTAGGTGGGTTGGTCGTACTTCTTCTCTCAGGTCTCATCATCACTGTTCTGGCTAGACGGTTTCGTCGAAACAGAGCGAAACGACAACTACAGTAAATACAAATACATATTTTTTAAACACGATTGCAAGCACTTTTGA
>JAVYIG010008450.1:0-89277 GCA_035222895.1 Strongylocentrotus droebachiensis
ACGCTTTCTCAAAATCTAACAAAATAATTGTAGCTGGCTTATTCATAATATGAATAAGCCAGCTACAATTATTTTAGTCTGTGTATTCAATTAAATCAATTATAACCCGAATATTGGCCCCAATGTTGCGTCCCTTCATAAACCCTTGTTGATCTGTATGTATCAAAGAATGTATAAAACACTTCAAACGGGAGCTCATAACTTTGGCTATTATAGTCAACATTCAATAGAGAGATAGGGCGATAATTCTTCACTAACAATGGATCTTTACCCTTTTTTGGAAGAAGCGTGATAATTCCACTTCTTTGAGATTGTGATAAAATTCCTTCTTGAAAGGAATAATTATAAGAGTGGAGTAATAAATCTATGATATCATTGAAAAAGGTTAAATAAAATTCACAAGGAAGGCCATCTAGTCCTGGACTCTTATTTGTTCCCATATTCTTTAATGTAGTCCAAAGTTCATTTTTGGTTAAAGGTCTGTTTAGAGCAGAAATTGAATCATCTGATAAGGTAGGTATATTCAAAGGGGCGATAAAATCCTTGATAGTGTCCCTATCCTCAAGAGATACTTCTGAAGAGTATAAAGCTTTATAAAAAGAATGAATTTCCTGAAGTACTCTTTTAGGATCAGTGATGATTTGCTCATTGTTCGCCTTCAGTTGGCGTATAGTTTTTCTTTCATAGGACCGTTTTTCTAAATTGCAGAAGTATTTAGAGCTTTTTTCTCCGTGTTCAGCCCACTTTAATCTAGACCTTACTATAGAGCCAGCAGTTTCAGTATCCAGAAGTTCATTCAACTGTGCTTCTTCAACTTCTAATTTGATATCTTGCAGTTCTTCATTTGAACTATTATCCTTTTTCAATGAACCAATTTTTTCTTTAAGTAAGGATATACTCTTTAGTAAATTATTCTTAGTCAAATTCCTTTCTTTTTTCTTTCTACTGCAATACTCCATACAATGACCAGCCATTGTGCATTTGAATGCATCCCAGATAATATGTGGATTTAGATCACATTCAGCATGAAATTCCTCAAATTCATTAATTTTGTCTTTAATGAAATTGCAAAATTCTGAATGTTTCAAATGTGCAGTGTTCAGTTTCCAGTATCCCTTGCCCCGAGGTGAATCATTTAGTGACAGTGCTAGTGTTACCATACAATGATCAGAACAAATACCAGTCACAATTTTAGATTTCTTTACGCAATTCAACAAATTACTAGAAATAAAAATATAGTCTAACCTGGAGGAAACAAATGGAATTTTCTGATGGCGTGTACAAATCTTATGAGTATGATCTCTTCTCCATACATCTACAAGACTTCGTTCTTCTACATACATATTAAAAGCAATTTTGGCACGAGCAGTAGAGTGGGTTGCATTAGAACCCTCATAATCTAAAGGGCCTACCGCAATATTCAAATCTCCTGCTAAAATAACATGAGAGTTACCTAGTTTCATCTAACTTAGCAAAAACATTAACAAAAAAATCTGGTGAGTCTTTGTTAGGACCATATAAGTTGACAAGAATAAAGTGTACATCATTAACATGGAGGATAATATATCTTCCCTCAGGATCCAGGTGAAAAGATAAGACTGATATTTTCAAAGAAGCTTTAAACAAGATAGCCACACCTCGGCTATTGGAACAATAGCTGCCAAAAACTGCCTCCCCTTCCCACTGAGTACGCCACAGCTTCTCATCATCTATCCTAAAGTGGGTTTCCTGCAATGAAGAAAGATTATATCATACCCAAATTCTCTTAAAAAATTAAAAACTTTCTTTCTTTTAAAATTGTCATGCAGACCTCTGCAATTAAAAGTATTAATCTGTAACATCATATAACAGTAAAAACCTAGAGTAGCAACAGTGAGTTGAGAAATCCATCCAACTTCACAATTTGAATATGAATGTTGAACTTCGCGCGCAACGCGCTAATCGCATGATTTGGCCGATCTCGTGTTTGTCGCCCTCTAGCGTTACCTATGAATGCGGGTACAGGTACGGTCGAGGTCCGGTCCGATCCCTTGAAAATCGAAACAAGATCAGAGTCGCGTTATTATAACTGGAACCGTCAGAAAGATTGAATACCACATTTCCATAATGAAACGAAAATGTTCACGTTCGAAGGTTCGAGCTATCATCAAAAGGACTTCCCCTAACGCAAGACTAGGCAAAAACACGGATATATTGGTAAGTACCTGCCGTCCACTCCAGCAGCATAGATAGAGAGTCAATGCTACTTGCTAGACTAATGCGTAGCCCTACTATCTATAGTATTGGCCTCTTCTAGCACTGTACTGCTGCATAGGCAGCATTTAAATACATTTATAAAATGGCTCTAGTATTTTAAGCATCGTGATTGGTCAATACGCGTCACATGACATTGACAAATTTTTGATGCGAGCACGATTTTGCAGAAAAAAGCTCATAAAAAGATAGATTCTAGGTCTAATACACGTGAATGATCCAGCGCATACGCGTAGCTGTATTGTACGCTCCAGCGTACACGTAGTAGATACGTACTTAACTATGCGCACTAAAGCGGGAGATTTGAAAACAAATTTTCCATAAATTTTGAAAGCATACGTAGATCCACACATAGGAGCATCACTATCCTGGCTGTGTAGAAAATCTAAAAGCTGTGCTTTCGATTCTCAACATTTCAAACACCACTGTACAAATGATTTCAACTGATTTCACTAAAAATCGGTACTTTAGTGACAATTGATGACACCTAAATAGCTGTAAAATACATTTTTTTAACTTACTGATGTTAAAAAGAATGATTTAAAAATTCAAATTGCTAGTCTAGTGTCAAACTTTACTTACAGCTGCATCGACATGATTATGTACAGTCTATGCGATTTTGTGTGGTGTGTATATTTGTGTATGGACTAATACCCGCCTCACAGCAAGCATGCAGTGCTAGAAGTCAATACGCATTAGCATTGACTCTTTAGGGAATTTAATCACCTAAATAAAAGAAATAGAAATAGATTTCTTTCCTACCTTGTCTCGTAGAAAAACCTGTTGAGTACAGATACTTGGAACATATATTATATCACAAGTAGTAGTTCAAATATTGCACAGCACCCGTAGAAAGAATATGTAAGACCATGTACAAAGTAATGACGCTTCTTCGCGAATTAAGTAAAGAAGAAGAAACTTATAATCTCTATAAAGTAATAAGGCCTCAGAACCGAGTAGAGAAACAAGTGAAGAAATAGGACAAGAATTAAGATGAAGCTGAATTAGCTTTGTTGTAGATCGACTCTCTAGAATACGTGTGCTCTATATGAACAGCTCAGGAGAAGTGATGAAAATAGGTGTGGCAAATAAAGCAAGCAAGTGTAATGTACCTGTACAGTATAAGCTATACCAGTGCATTAGGCCATGTAAAATTGATTACATGTTGATCGTCCGGATTTTTTGAAAAAGAGGAGGAGGGTGTACCATGTTATTTGATATTTGATATTTCAAAATGGCCGCTCAAAATGGCCGCTCGGTACATTTTCCCTGACAGTCGAGGCTATTTTTTTTCAAGATGGCCGCCGACAATTTTTTTTTTTTTAAATCAGAAATAGAGCCATTTTAGCAGTGTTTTTCAAGTTTTTTTTCTTTCAAAAAAAAAAAAAAAAAAAAATAACAAATAACAAAAAATAGGAGGCGGCCCCCAAAAAGGAAGCGGGCGGGGACGATCAACATGAAATCAATTTTACATGGCCTTAGGTGGTTGCACATCCCAACCCATAGGGTATGGAATGTGCTTGCCAGAATAAGTATGTGTGGCACTCTAGTAATGCAACAGGTGTCACTAAAGAAATGAGTGACAATGGAATAAAAGGCTAGACTTCAAGCCACAAAATAAAGACAAGACAATAATATTTACAAATGCAAAGTTCTCCAAAGGTCAAGTCACTACAACTCTATGCTTTGCTGGAGTGACGTAGATCTAGGTACTGTAGGGCCTAATTATTTGGGAATGTTTGTTTGTTGTAGCTGAAATCGCGAAAATGTCTACTAAGTCATTTCATGTCCCCACGGACGAAGAACTCGCTGACCTGGTGGGCCAGATGGATAGTGGCAACACAAAGAAGTCTTTGAAATTTGCTAGAGACAAATTACTAGGATTTGCAGCCTATTCAAACACAAATTTAGAGACCAGACTGGACGCTCCGTCTGATCTTGATTCCTTTCTGACCAAGTTTTACGCCGGGATTCGAAAAGAGGATGGGACAAGTTACATTAAAAAAAAATTGCAGACTCTTAGATACGGAGTTCAACGACATTATATGGACGAGTCCGACTGGGATATTACAGACAAACTGAAATTTCCTCAATCAAATCGCATGTTTAAGGCTGTAATGGTGAGTTTGAAGCAGCAAGGAAAGGGTTTTGTCAAGCATAAACCTGTGATCACCTCAACGGACATGCAAACAATGCAGAACTCTGAGGAACTTGACATGACAACACCGAAAGGGTTGCAAAATAAGGTTTTCGTCGACATCATGACCTTTTTCTGTAACCGTGGTAGGGAGAACATTCGTGAGATGAAGCCAGGTGATTTCACGATTGAGACAGACGTCGACAGTGGCCTTTCTTACATGAAGAAGAAAGACTGTCTCACCAAGAATAACAGAGAAGGGCAGGACGAAGTGTCAAACAGTGGCCGGATGTATGAGATTCCGAATAGTAATTCATGTCCCTTGAGAGCATTCCAGACTTACGTCAGCAGACTAAACGCAAGTGCATCTGGCTCTGGCACAGGCCCAAACAAGCAGCTCCTAAGGATGGATGTTGGTACTGCGACAGTCCACTTGGAGTAAACACCATCGGAAACAAGCTCAAGTCAATATCTCGTAATGCTGGGTGTAGCCAAGCTTACACCAACCATTCACTGCGTGCCACTACCATCAATACACTCGACAGTGCTGGTGTCCAAGGTCGGGACATAATGTTGATAAGAGCAAGTCCAGTCTCCGCCACTATAGTCGGACAAGCGACGAGAATGAGAGAGATGAGCGGCATGCTTGCCACTCATCTGTACTCTGGACCTGAGTCTAACACTTCTTCTTCTACTGCTAATGCTACTTCAACGACTTCTTCAACTTCTACTGCTCCTTCTTCTTCTTCTACTACTACTAGTATCATCAGAACTACATTCAGCTCTCGCCAAGAAACCGTGGCATACGGCGGCGATAATTCTACATCTGTCGAATTCAGTTCTTCCCAGATTCAGCAGCAGAGCATCCAGAAGGTTTTCCATTTCCATGGATGCAATGTGAATATTTATAATAACTGATTGTATAACTCCACTGTAAATATCTAGTAATCTACGTTCAAACTGTAAATGCATTGTTTTGCCTGTTTTGACTTTTGGATTTTATAATGATCGCAGCCAGGAATTTCAGGGCATGCCAATTTCAGCTGTTTAAGTGTCTGATTCAAGTTCTATGGATTTTATATTACTCAAGGCAAGTGGAATCTTGTGAACTTTTTGGTAAGTAGATCTTTAGTATAGCAAGCCTGCAAGGTCTTAGAATCTAACTCTTATCTTATTTGTGTCGCTAGCTAAGCCTATTTTATAAAACAAATAACGCACTTGACCCTGTTGTGCGTAACGTGAATGCAGTACGCGCTTGGTTTCTTCAGATGGTGCGCACTGTGAACTTGCCGCAAGCGGCTCGTTGCACAGAGCAGCACCAATCTAAAGAAACCTCGCGTGTACTGCATTCACCGCTATTGCACTCTTGGCCGTGCGTTATTTATATAATATAGTCAATACACTCATACTCATAGTACACATGCACTTATGCCGATGCGGCTGATCGGCCAGTTTGACAGTGGACTCACAATTGGAATTTTTAAATTCTATCATCGGAAAGTTGGAAAAAATTGTATTTTACTGCTATTTAGGCGTCATCAATCGTCACTAAAGTACCAATTTTGAGTGAAATCACTTGAGTTTTGTAGATCTACAGTCTTACAGAAGTACAGTGGTGTTTGAAATATTGAGAATTGACATAAAAAAGCACAGCACACAACCAGGATAGTTATGCAGCTACAGTGGCGGATCAAGCTGTGCTATCATAAAATAGGAGATATTTAGCTCCAAAGTTGGGGATTCCTTCTACGCTAATCTGTCCGTAAGAGCCTTGAAACGATCATATTTCACATGTCACGAAATGTGCTCGTCATGTTCTTCTGCTAGCACAATTATTGGATTCAAATACGTCAAAATCTGCAAGATCGTCAACAAATGGTGAAACTGAAAGACCACATTACAGGTCCGTGATTAGTATGTTGTGGAGTGTATGATTGTATTTTTGTTTTGTTATTTTATTCAATAGATATTTTTTTCTTCTTTTTTTTCTAGCAATTTTCTGAATTGGACGACGAGCGCACATATCAAAGGTGTAGAAGCCTTACGCCCGGGTATACCGGTAGGTCTCCCAAATATGAACCCTTGTTTTATGTTTTTTTGATAGATCTTTCTAAACTACATGTTGTTCCTGCGGAGCTTGGCTATCAGGGCTAATACTGAAGCACAAGAGAACAGAGAGAATGCTCTTTCTCCTCTCCACATCCACAGCATTGCCAAGGTTTGTAATCATTCTTTTCTTCTAAGACTCTAAGAGCACCTTTTTTTTTTTGTCCAAGTTTGATTCGTTCTACTAATCTACTTTGCCTGCTATTAAAGCAGATTTTTATCGCCTTCCCCCTTCTCCCATATAAGTTTTAAAGTGCATGAAATACCATTTTCAAGTTTAATGTTCAACATTTGAAAATTATCTAAATTTTTCGGTTTCCAAGCTAAGTTTTCTCTACAATTTGGGGTATAATTTTGATGATGTTGCATTGCCCAAGGTCTGCATGAAGTGAAAAGAATGTTACCATTTTTAATTTTTTTAATTCTTCATTTTTTCCCCTTCCACAGGGTTCTTTATTTTCAAAACAAATTCCATCATATACAGTATAGCCATATATAATAAACAAATAATTAGAAAAAATAATTTTCATACATAACGGCTTAACACAGATAAAATCATCACGCCCGAAAACTTTGTGGAAGATAAAAACAAACATTTATGACAAATTTAGTATTTTAAATATATATAAAAAATACCAAACATAAAATACATGATCATGTTTGAATTACCTTTGACAAACACTCAAGTTTGGCGAATTTTCTGGTTTTACAGTATAAAAAGCTGCTCCCAATCTTGCTCAAAAATTGGTTAGAAATATGAATGCTTTTCTCTTTCTTTTTTTTTCACCTCACTCTCTCTCTCTCTCCCCTCTTTCTTTTTCCTCTCTCTCTTCTCCTCTCTTTTTCTTCCTTCTTGTTTGCAGGAGGTTCTGAAAGTATTCAGAGGCTGAGCAAGTCAGGATAAACTTGTGATTTCACAGCAGACAAGAGCAGCACTCCTTGCAGATCAAGAACTGTATCATCCTATCCAGAATAAAGTAATATGAGATGTGGGGTGGTGATGTCATTGGTAACTGTGGAACAATGATATCATAGTTTTTAGTGGCTAATGCAGAGAGAATTACTTGCCAATCTGTTTATGCCCGTGGGATTTTGGTTACTTTGAAAGTGACTGCACATGGAGCTGTGGATGGAGCTCGGAGTAAGCTACCTAACTGTCATCAGCAAGGCTGGCTCATCTGGTGGTAGCAAAAATGTCAGTGTTGAGAATTGTTTTTTGCTAAATTGTAGTCTCATGTTGTTTTCCTTGTTTTAAAAGATATACAATAAACAACTAAATCATTTATGCCCTAATTACCAGGTTTTGTCATTTTTTAAGCATGTGAAAATTGATCTATGTTTTTTGAGAATGGTGACATATTAAAGGTACTATGTCCCTTTTGCAGCCAACCTCAAATGCTGTAGAACTTTGCAGGAATTATGAATATGTCATGTATGTCCTATCTGTGAAATTTAAACGTTAGCAGTGTCCTCATATTCAAATTATGCAAGGAAACCCGTTTACTTGCTAGACTTCACTGTCAGACACTATTGAGTGACTGACTGGCTTTTTTTCTTCTTTGGTAATAACATACATGAAAAGGGTACATGAGCATTTGTCTACATCAATAACCCACTTCTTGTGATGGCCAAGATTAAACTGATTGAATCTTTGCGCAGCATAAAACGTATGACCATTCGGTACAATTGTCTGAAAATCAAGACTATTACTTTTGGGCTCTATAGCCCTAAAGTCGATTTGACAACTAATAGTCGTTATTTTCCCACTTGAAGACATTTTCAAGCCCCACCTTTTTTAGGGAGGTTCTTAATTAGTATTATCTTTCAAATGCAGTTGGAATTTAACTTTTTCATTTTTTTGGCCTGCAAATGGGACATAGTACCTTTAAAGCTTCATTCGTGAGTTACGAAAAAAACAAATACAAGGGGTATGAATAATTTAGTAGCTAACTGTATGTACAAAATAATTTGGTATTTTATTTAGGATTTCTGTTTAGTTTGTGTACATATATGACAGGAAGGTAAGCTAATGTCTGCACACGCTTTAATGCCTATGCTACGACCCTTCCACTCCGATGGCTCACGCTGCACAACAATCTTAGCACTTTGCCAGGAGATAACGTGTGTGTAGACTGAAGCGTATACACACATGGGTTTTACACATGTAGTCCAGGTTGCTTACTTGCTTTTGTTTAAATGTGTGTTCCAGGCCTTCAAAGTTAGTTTTACCTCATTATTTAATGTTTCACTTGAAGAGGAAAACACCTAGTATTGCTAGTATCTTTCTATTTATCATCCAAAATCAAAGGTTTCCATATGTTGCCTCAATCAGATTCTTTAAAAAAATCCTGGATTTAGCGCTTGTTGCTATCACAATTTTAAACCTTTAGGTCAGTTAGGAATCCCATGACTTTTACAAGCCAATCGCCTGTCTGATTATCAAGATATTTATGATTAGAATTCGAAATTTCAAAAAACGTTTTCCCCAACGGTTTTCATAACACTACAGTCTATTGGTGAAAATGAGTTTGGTAAAACCAGTCACTCAAAGATTCGTTGCAGCCCTCTAGGATTTTTAAGATTCTGATATTCAGGCAACCGCTACCCCTCTTTTGGGGCAGCAGGGTTCCCATATATATATATATATATATATATATATATATATATATATCCTCATATTGGGGCAGCGTGGTGCCTGAATAATCTAATATTGGGGCAGCGAGGTGCCTGAATAGTCTAATATTGGGGCAGCGAGGTGCCTGAATATGTCATTTATGTCATTTCAAGTAAAAAAGAAAAAATGTCACAAATATTTTGTTGACTTTCTTCGCTTGTCAGCTGAAAATTAAGAAACGATCTAGTCTAGGTGTCGGCCCCCCTTGTAAAATTTTGCCTGTTCATATATGCACGGATGCGAGCAAATGAAAAAGAAAAAGCAATAGCTACATGCAGTTTTTTGTTTTCTGTCCCTTCTGCCTTTTTTATGCTAAGTGAAATGTAGTTAACTGTAAATGTCTGTATATTATGTAAATCATATATATATATATATGCTGTGTATATTTTAAATAAAGGAAAAAGAAAGGCAATTTGTATTATACATACATATACGTTAACTGTTTCTATATTTTTTTTGCAGTTCTTAAGAGTATCAGCAAAACATGAATTTAGAAGATTACATGAAAGGAGGAGGTACAAACAAAAAAAAAGAAAGAAAAGGCCAAAGGCATTGAAAACAGAGAGGGAGAGAGAAAAAAAGATGGTATGCAGCAAAATCAATTGAAGTCAGGAGAGCTAGGAGAGAGAAGGGATGGGAGAGACAGAGAGAGTGAGCGAGAGCGATGGGGGGGGGGGGGGGGGGAGAAAGGAACAAATAAAAGAGAAGAAAATGAAGGGAAAGATGTAAAAGTGCAAAGAGGCAGGATAGGAAAAAATAAAGCAATTAAGAATATTATAAATGAGTAAGAAATGATTGAATAAAGAAAAGAATTGATATGAAAGAAAACCTGTAACTGCTTAAAACATAAAAAACTACCTACAAGATGTATTTGATTTTTGCCTGGACCCTTTCCACTTTCTTTTGCCTGCTGCATCTCGATCTCTGTATCAGAATTTCTTACTACCCTTATCCCTCCCTCCCTCCCTCCCTCTTACACACTCTCGATCTCTTTCCTTGTGTTGTTGGCTTCTTTCTTTTCTCACGTTCCCACCTCAAAAATGCCAATACATGTATTGATAACAAAATTATTATATTATATTAAAAGTTTCTTGCACTGTTCAAAAAGGTTGTCTATAGTAAAGTAAACAAATATATGTTTGGAAAATATCTATGGTAATATATTTTTTTGATCCGTCCCATTTGGCTCTAATTTTAATAATATACATAATATACAGCACAAATGAAATCTCACTATTGAATATTGTCTCATTTCTAAATGGGTATATGGGTCTAGAAAGAAAGCAGAAAGATCAAGAGTAGCTGAGTGGGGAAAGTTTGAATGAAATCGGATAAAAACAAGTTATGAATTTCGTACGAGTTGTAATCACTGTATGTATGGTCACTTCAAATAGGCTGAATCTGCGACATCACTGTGCCATAATGCAAGACAACTTTACCATTTGTTATAATACACACACATTTACAACATGTACAACTCAGGAAGGTTTTTTTCTTATTCAAGGACCTATACTAATATGTTATCCATAATAAATTTTGAGTAGTGCCCCCAATGGAGAGCCCAATTAGTGTAAAAAGATCAGTGATATTTTTGTAAACGGCAAACAGGAGGGTTGTCCGTGAATACACCACAATGCACCGACAAAATTGCCAATTGGATTTCCATAGATTTAGTGACCTTATGTCAAACATTCATAACTCCCATATTATTGGTCCGATATATTTCAAACTTTTGCCATTCTGTGTACCGGGTATCTTACATCCACACTTTCAAGTTTTCAATTATATGTATTTTGTTTGTATTTGATTCTTCAATAAACGCAGAAACAAAAATAAGGAATCAACAGTTTTTCTTGAGAAACTCTTGTTTATTATATTCTTTTCAATCTGAACACTTAGTGAGAAACACAATACTTTAACCTTTGGTTTCGTAACACACAATAACACTTGTAACAACTTTTTTTCGAGAAACAAATCTTACAGTGTTTATACACTATCTTTTTTTTGGTGAAACACTTTGATTGAATAAGTCTTTAAACTAAAAAAATATGATTAATTTTGTAAAAAATTAACTATAAACAAGAAACAATTTATATTACCTACTAGTTGACTTAAACTGGAAATACATTCTTTATAGAAAAGCTTTCCACAAATATTTGCATAATATGAGCTTCATCACTGCATCCAAACAAAAAATTTCCCTTTTTTTTTCCTCTCTAACAAAAATGAAAGTAAAACAAATTTTCTTAATGCTTTCCTTTATTTACAGTGCATCTGAACGAAGTTTGGCATCATGGAAAATAAAAATTACAAAAAACCATCTAAAAGTTTATGAAACATAGTTGTAAATTATTTTCCTACTCTAAAATATTAATTATTTATTCATGCATTTGACTACTAGATACGTCTATATTGAAGGCCAGGTATAGTTTTGATAAGCCGTCGATGAACGTCAGATTTCTTTGATTTTAAATAAGATAGGGAGATAATAGCACTACAAAGCTGCTGAAAGATTGTTCTTCACGATTGAAATAAACAACACAAATGAGAAGTAGAAAATAATTGACATACTATCTTGGGAAGTGATTTCTAACAATGGTAACCTGCACTACACAAATGTAAAACCTATGAGGACAGTGTGCATTCGCTAACGTCTTGACACGGGATGTCTCCAAGCAAAAAACCAAGATAAACTTGCTGGGAGACATTGTGGTGGAAGGGTCCTAGTGTAGTGGAGAGTATAGCATTAGCGATTGTCTCTTGCACTTAAGTTATTTAATTTAGACTACAATTCACTGGAAATCATAGATAGAATAGTTCAATACCTATTGATCTTGTGCATGTATCTTTTCATATGAGGAGAATAACATAACTTTATTTAATTCATTTCTTTCCAATTTTTTTTTTGCTAGCAAAACTGTACTTTAGCTCTATTAAAGTAAATATATTTGTCTCATAACAATGACAAACTCTTGAAATATAGGAAAATAATAAAAACAAATAACCTTGGGTGTAGTTTTGGCAGCACAATGGAAGTGACCTCACATACCTTTAACCCTGACTATTGACCTGAAATTTAGTTTACATTATACAGCTGCTAATGTACAAGTATGACAACTCAAATGTGAAATCAGAAATGCATTCTTGCTGATTATCAAAGCAATTTCTTGGGTTAGGCACGATGATGAAATAACATTTGAAGGATTTGAAGAACTAGATTACATGAACACTGAGTTGAAATAATTATGTATAGAAGGTAGTTCGGCAGCGAGTTTAAAAGAGAAAATAAATCTTTGTTCAAGACGGCTCTCGAAATTTACCAGAGAAAATTGATAGCTTGTTAGCAGCAAGTCTATTTCTATTCTTTCATTTATTCTAGCTTTCTGTGTAATTTATCAGTACGTTGCTCTTTTTAAAGCTCTTTCTAGTTATCCAGGGAACTGTTTTACAAAACCGTTATAAGTACAAGATCACAGACATCCCATGGACACGTGTGTCCATTACAACACATGCATTTCAATGGGATGTTGGTACTTACAACGGTTTCATGAAACACTGCCCTGATTATCAGTCATTTATCTGGAGCCCTTTTGGAGCTGCCTCCACATATTCACTGCCCTCTTTTTTATTATACAATTACTTAAAAACTGATCTGCCAAGGAGACAAAAGGAAAGATTCAGCTGAAACAGCTTGCACACTACTAGAACTTACAAATATACAATTCATTTGTGAAGATCAAATACATTTCTCTTCAACGGATTTCAAAAATAATTTTGAAAGATATTGTCCTTGAACTGAATACAAACAAACCCACTTAAAGTAATCAGAGAAAATGAGCACAACTAGGTATGATTTAATGTAAGGGTATGAATGTTTTTTCAAAATGCTTGATGACAAAATATTTCAACTCAATATAAAGAACTGAATTTTAATGATCTTTAAAAAAAAAAAAAAAAAAAAAAAAAAGACTTTCAAATTTTATACAACTACTCCTACTACTACCACTTCTGTTACAACTACAACAAATAGTTTTCTATTTGCAACCATAATAAAAAGTGGAAGAAAAAGTTACATGTTTAATTAGTTGAGAGCATGAACATTACATTATTTGACACAAAATTGTAAACATAACACTTCAACGCTTGGGAGGAATACTTTTACTGCTTGTAACAAGAAGGAATATCAAAAATGATTTTATGGCACGTTGCAAACTACAGAGAAGTAAATTTGTTGATGATTTAAAGAAAACAAAGAAGCGGTTGTCTATCATCTCATCTGGATATGCCATACTACACGTATACAGATTTGAATTTCCTTTCAGTAAATTGTTAGAAAATGCTGGCACTTCCTGACTAACTAAAAAAAAAAGGAAAGAGAGTCTTGTTGTCTACAAAATCATGGTCTTTTCCTCAGCCTGTACTCTCTTATTTTCAATTTTGTCAAGTATCAAGTTTGATGATTAATTACAACAAATTAATATGTAACCTGCCACATGCATATACAATTGAACAAGAAATGTTGTAATACTTAAGTAATGAAGAAGAAAAACAAACTTATCAATTATAAGAACTCTCCTGAGATGCTTAAATACAATGTACTTATCTTGATTGCAGCAGCAAGTATAAAGATTGTATTAATGGGTAGAGAGTGATATGATAGTAATATACAAGAGAGAGAGAGAGAGAGAAAATAAGTTGGAGAACATAAAAGAGAAAGAGAGAGCAAGAGAGATAGAAGAGAAAGAGACAGAGAAAATAGTGAGAGGGAGATAGATAGGAAGTGAAAAACACAGAAAAGGGGAGATCAAGAGAGAAAGGTAAAATGAGAAAAAAATTAAGTGGAAGAGAGAGAGAGAGAAAGGTAAAATGAGAAAAAAATTAAGTGGAAGAGAGAGAGAGAGAGAGGGGGGGGGGGGGGAGGGGTGAGAGGGTGAGTGAAAGAGAATGCACTTAATATCAATTATAACATGAACCAACACACTACAAAATCTAACCAACTTGTCCACCATCTATGTAATGGGTATAACTTTCAAGGTATTTGAATATAAAATGAACCAACAAGTTATTTCTATTTACACCATCTTGTACTTCATTAGCTTTGCATTATCTTTGCCTTGCAACATGCAAGAACAAATTATATCAGTACCAGGCATTCACATTTCTGTCAAACATGCTTGATTAAGGAAGACATAAAAGCAATATGTAGCGAAACTTGATATTCTAATCAGTTCCATTGGTGATGGTTCCATCAACTATACCTGCTTCACTCATCACAGAAGATTCCTTTTGACTGATTTTGACCACCTCCTCACCACCTTCTTTACCTTCCATGATTCCACTATCACAGCGAGGAGGAGAAAGGGTTTGGGCATCTCCTCCACCCCCATTCACCTCACCGTATCCCTTCCCGCTGCCTGTTCCCGATTCTGTTGACTCGCTGATGTCCAGAGTCTTGTCGCACTCCAGGGTGCTGTCCAGATCACCACTCCCGACGGAGATGGTGCTCATGCTGGCGTAGAGGGAAGTGTCTCCTCCTCCAGGACTAGTGATGTTGGAGATGTCTCCACGGGCCGTCTCAAAACTCTCATTCGCGTCATTGTCCATATCCTTTTCCGCAGCTTCCTTGGCGACCACTGGAGCATCACCACTTTCATCCATCATCAACGCCTGGCCTTGAGGCAAAACATCCTCCAACATCTCCTTGGTGTCACTAGGAGTAACACCTCCCTCAACATCATCTTCCGCTGCTGAAATATTGCCACTGGCAACAGCTCCACTTTCTGCCTCAGTGAAGTCTTTGGAGTCATCCAGGTTGATTGCAGCAAACTCAGCCCTCAAATCCCCTTGGGATTCATCAGCAATGCTTGTAAGTTCCTTCCCAGCATCATCCCCTGGTAGGGTGGATACTTCATCTCCTCTTCCCGCATCTTCTCTGAATTCAACCCCATCATCTTCGGTAACTACTGCGGTTTTTAACTGATCTGCTTCTGGTTCCATATTCTGCTCTTGAGTCTTTGCGTTATTGTTCTCCATTTCTTGGACCGCATCACTAAACCCTGTCTCATCATCCTCTTCTTCTTGAAGATTAGCTGTAGCTCTATTTTTCTCCACCTATTAAACAGAAAACAAGATATTAATGACACCTTTACAGGTTAGGTTGCCAATTGAGTACAGTGATTAAGGTCTTAAATTTAAATCAATATACCCTCAAAAGATGGATTTTCACCAAGTCACTTGTGTCCTTTCTTACATGCACAAGTGTTTGCTGTATTAAAATAGATGTCGGTCCTCACTGACCTACCCCTCGGAATCATGCACCATGTATTCTAGCTCAGAGCTAACTCCAATAATACAGCAGTGATGTCATGTCTCTCTGAGGTCATTTTGTTATACTGACAAGAAAAGGTTGACAACCCACATACAATGAAGGAATTATAGATGCAAGGATGTTTTATAAATGGGATAACTTCAGATATAGTTTTTGTTGTAATCCTAGTAATACTGAGGAGTGTTTCACAAAGACCAAAATCGACTTTAAGTTGGACTTAACTATGGCAGGCCGCTCATGCCACTGTTTGCTCTCACCATTACGATCTTTAGATTAAAAAAATTCCTTCAATAATGAATTATCAAAAAATGTAAATTCTGTAGATTTGTGATCATGATATAAAGAGCAAACAGTGGCATGAACGGCCTGCCATAGTTGAGTCCAAATTAAAGTTGATCTTAGTCTTTGTGAAACACCCCCAAGATCTAATAGACTACACTGTACATGATGTGTACACGAATAGAGACATGAATGGAAAATTGATTTCTCAACACAACAGCACAGACTTACTTAAATTCTTTGAATAGAAATTTGCAGATTTAAACACTCAAATGCTCATAAATTTCTTACAGAGCACTTCAACCTTAAATGGGTTCATAAATTTGTGTAAACATCATGTCTGGTAAGATGTATTGCTAATACAAGGAAACAAATGTCTATTTGGTATATTTCCTGTTGTTGTATGTACGTAAAATAAATCAAAGAAAGCATTAAGACTATACACAGAAAAAAGAAAAAAGAAAAAAGAAAAAAGGAATTACATCATACTGCATATCATTTACATGTTATATTGAACTACATGCGCATGAAAATGAATAAATCTGTTATCACAAGTAATGTAAAAGAAATAAGACTAATGCATTTAAAGTGGAAGGTTGAAATAAGCATCAAGCAACAAACTGACACTGTTAGTGTATTAAAATGATATGAAGGAATACCTCATCTGTGATACTGCATAGAACAGACTACACAACTTCTGCATGCAAAGTAGTCAAGTGGCACAAAAATGAAACTGAAATAATACTGTATTAAGATTTCAGAAAAAGTGCTAAATTACGCCCCCCTGAAAAAAAAGGATCCGAATGCAAATATTGACAGTAACCTTCCGCCTCCCCCTTTTGAAATACAGCAAGCTATGAAGCTAGCATTTTTCAAGGAAAGGCAAATACAAAAGACCAATGCTGATAAACATTTTTTGTTTGTTTTAGCTTTTTGTCTTTATTTTAATTCTAATCTGATACTTTTTTCTTCTTCAAAACCTGGGCCCGTATTCATTTCAATACTTAAGTACAAAATTTAAGCATTTTACTTAGTATTTGGCTGGGGATAAAATACTTAGCCAATTTTGGTATTCAATTCAAACTTTTGGCTAAGTATCTGATACTTTTTTCTTCTTCAAAACCTGGGCCCGTATTCATTTCAATACTTAAGTACAAAATTTAAGCATTTTACTTAGTATTTGGCTGGGGATAAAATACTTAGCCAATTTTGGTATTCAATTCAAACTTTTGGCTAAGTATTTTACCCTAAATTTAAGACAGCTCCCTACCAGAGTTAAGTCAATTTTTTGGAGGCCTTGATTGGCAGGCATATGGTTTTCTTACGCAGTATTATAACCTGCGCACAATTATATCAGCGTGCATTTATTGCAACGCATTAATTTTGATTGACCGTGTGATGTCACATCGTTAATAGTATTTTACTTAGATTTTGTCTTACGTAAGTAAAATGTAAAATGTGATTTGAATACGAGATAAGTAAATTACTTAGCTTAGCCATTTACTTAGTATATTTCTTACTTATGCTAAGTATTGAATTGAATACCGGCCCTGGAGAGGAAGAAAACTTCAATCAAAGGATATAAGGAAAGCTGGAAATAACTGCAAACGACAACAGAAGTAGAACAAGCACACAGCAAGCCAATTAACATGAACATCAGGAACATTACCTCTCCATAAATGTGACTACATGGGCCTACATGCACCTCGCTTCTGATCATGCAAGTAATGACATGGAAAGGAAGAAAATTAGGGATGTGCATGCTCAATCAAAAATTATTATTTGGATGATTGATAGTACCAGTTTACTTCTTTAAAGGCAAATTTGGTGTGCTAGCTTCAATTAAATCTGCTAGAGTAATGAGCTAATATAATGAAGATATGCATGTGTAAAGGAACTGTTATAGAAATTGAATAGTGCACCGGTATGCAAATAAGCAGTAAACTATAAAGAGTGGCCTGCATGCATGCATGCATAAATAGATAGATAGATGAATGGAGAGATGGATAGATGGATGGTTCGATAGATAAATAGACTGGCAGATAGACAGAGATATACATAAGAATAAATTTATCAATAAATAGAGAGGTCAAAAACACTAAGAAAGGTTTACAAGTAGGCTTCATGATAATGTAAATGAATTGTTATGTGCAAGAAAATACTTTGAAACAATAGTTCTTTTAACATAATGATGAATATCTCAAGATAAATATTGCATGAATAGATATCCTCATCATAGGATAAATTTTTTTAATAACTTTTTTTCATGACATCAGAAATTGACATATTCATTTAAATTTCTGTGTACCTTTTTGTTAAAGAATAAACTGAAAGCAGATAGAAATATTCAGGCTTACTATTTATGAGAATTATTAATATCATTTCTTTTTAGTATAAACAATAAATAAAATAAACATGGTGATGTTTATTGTTACTGGTTTAAGGGGAAGTCAATCCTGATATTAAGTTGGTTTTAATATAAACAGAAACTAGATGGAACTTCGACTGCACGCAGTCGAAAATGATGCCTCCGCCATTTAGTCATTTTTCAAATCAAAACAGAATTTAAAAAAAAAAAAATCAAGTTTGATTGTAATCCATTGACAGGTTCTCAGAATGTCGTAATTACAAGCTTTTTTTCATGTACATGATCTTTGACATCATGATCCTAAAATATAATCAGTTCATTGGCTCTGCAACACGTCCTGGCTCTGCAAGATAATACAATGTACATGTTTTGAGTTTGATGGTAATCCGTCCATCTGTTCTAGTGATAATGCGATCATAAGCTATTTTTGCTAACATAATACACCCCATGACCTTTGACCTCATGACCCCAAAATCCAATCAGTTTATTGGCTCTGCAAGATACAGACATGACATGACCCAAGTTTGGCTGGAATCGAGCAATTGGTTCTTGAGATAACGTGATTACGAGAACGGGACGCACAGACGGACAACCCAAAAACATAATGCCTCCGGCTACTTTGTAGCGGAGGCACAAAAATGAGAGAAATAGGTCTGTAAAAGTTTGAGTGAAATCTGATTGAAAATAAGGATGCTATTAATTTTTGAAGTTGTGATCCATGAAATACAAATTGGCAATTCTGTGACGTATCTTGCGAGATCATATCACATTTGCTCTCTGGTAAAAAAAAAAAATGCAAGTTTCTATTCTCCCTGAAGAAAATGTTGAATCATACAAACACCCTAAAAATAATTATTGCAAATAGGTTTTTATGCAACCTCTGTATGAAACAAATCTATTCCGTCATCAATAACTAACAAAATGAAAGTATTTGTTGGTGAAGTACAGTTAAACCTGAATCTACCGACGCAACCGAAACAGAAACAGAAATATGACATTTTCTGAACAGAGCAAATTGGAGAGGACCGTGCAAGATACGTGACAGTGTTGCCAATTTGTGCTTCACTTTTTTTTCTAGTTTTATTAATACTAGATAATTATCAGGGTGGACTTCCCTGTAAAGACCCTCTGCACTAGTTAAGCATGGAGGGATTAGACCTCCCTGCAAGGTCACTGGCAGGTGGTTATCTCATCAAATCAGCTCTCGATTAACATAAGAAAAAGAGCATCATGGGGGATCAATGTGTAACGCTTAAGAATTGCTGGCTGTATAGAGGGCGCAAGTAGCTATAAGTAGTGCAGTGGGGCTTTAAGACTGTTAAGTACTTCTGTAATGATCAGCAATTAAAACGAACACCATAAAATTCAGGACCCATGGAAATGAATGTCTTATCTAAGACAAGTGAAGGTTTGAGGATATATGAAAACATACTACAGTGTTTTGGAAACTCTTGATCTACAGATCTACAGTGTCTCTATATTCTATATGCACATCGCTTCTGCAGAGTGAAAATGAAAAAAAGTATATAATTCACTCATTTTTCTCACCTTTTTAGGATTTTTAAGTAAATCGTATGTTGCTAGTTCTTCAAAGGTGTAACAAATAAAGAAAATAAACATGAATATCAACAACAAAAAATAAAAATGAAATCAATTAATGACATGGTAATGAAAAAAAAATTTACATGCAAAGGAATATAATAAATGTAATTATCACAACAAAATATGACTATTGCACATGCAAAATGATCATGAAATAGACAATCACATACCAAAATCAAAAAAAGAAAATAGCAGTGTTACTGAACAATGATAAATCAACAGAAGAAAAATCAATTGAAGTTTGTGATGTAGTCAAATCATGAAAGCAATTGCATACATGCACATAACACTAGAAAGACCATTTAGCACAAAACGACACTTGTAAATGTATACCGTATGCACTAAAATACAAGTCTGTCACACTTATAAACAACACATAAAAGTGGAGTCTTATGGGAAATTTGACACCATACAGGTGTTACCCCAAATCACAGTGATTAGCCTTCAATTTTATGACCAATAAGCTTTATGTAATGCTCTGTCTTTTACCCATATGGTAAAAGCCTTATCTGACATTTGCTCCACCCGAAGACTCACCGAGAGACAAGGGGGTATTTGTTGAGTGGACTACGAGTTTGCTGTGTGCAGACTTGTACACCCATTCATGGTAAATGAATGGCAAGTGTGTATCAAGTAGCTGCATGCAACAAAAGCCCTTAAGCATACCCACTAATCTGTAGGTTATTGAAGAAGCACCACTCACGTCATTTTATTTTAATGCAGAAAGTCTTTTTTGAGGTGGTTTAGCACATCATGTTTGAACAAGGATTGGGAAAGTTGAATACCTACCGCTTTGTGCTGGTCTGCTTCTGCGGCAACCGCATCCTTGAAGCAGTCCTCGTCCGACTGGAAGGCCTCGTCCGATTTGAGGGATTCATCTTCCTGCACGGCTGCATCCGCTTCAGGTACATCTTCCATTGCGCCCTCTCCCAAATTCTCAGTCTCGCCCTCAGCCTGTTGCTTAGGTTCATCTCTGGCCTCACCCTCTGCAACCACATCCTCAGGAACTGCATCCACTGGTGTCTCGTCCTCTGGAGTATCATCTTCAGGCATCTCTCCCGCCATGCCCGGGACATCTTCCTGGACATCTTCCGCGACTGCAGCTTCTTCTTGACAGTTGGTCTCTGAAGGCTGCAGGCTCTCTACCTCCTGGTGGTCATCAGTGCCTTCTGGGGCTTCATCACTTTCCTTTTAGAAATCAAAGGGAGCGAAGAATTATAACACAGCTATACACAAGACAAGGGGTGCTTCTGGAACTTTCGGAAATCATTGGAAGCACAGTCTGGACCAAAAGTGTATACAAGATAAAGGTTGTTCTGTGGGTTTCATTATTTCCCATAAGATATCCTTGTGTGTAAATAGTTAGGAGGAAAAATATACTAAAGACAAAGGATAATTGTGAGGATTCAGTGTTCCTATTAAGAAATCATTGTGAGTATGGAGTTAATATGAAACCAGAAACCTTTACAATATGATACTCTTCACAATCTCTAAACGACAGTCAATCTTCACAGCAAGAATATTTCACAAATTAGAGAAATCTAGTGTTTTGTCAGATGTATGTAAATGCATTTGTTTACTCTTCATCATTGTTCATACCTTCTGTCCATCAACTAGTGCAGCATGTTTCGTTTTGTCTTCCTCCATCATAATATCCTCTTCTGCTTTCTGCTCTTCTGGCATCTCCTCAATTTCTTTGTTCTCATCGAAGACATCTTCTTCAGATTTGACTCCCTGTGAAGGTTCTTCACCTTCCGCTTCCTGATCTTCCTCTACTCCGTCGTCTTCTGTCTCTCCTTCTTTCTGCTCCTTGTCAGCACTGCTTACCTCCTAGAGATGCAACACTATGATTAGCTCTCATGCTGCCATGAACGTTACGAGCATGTATCATACAATAGTTTTCTGGAGTTCGTTTTTCCACTACAATTTCTTTTTCCCACCGTTCACCTTCATACAAACAGAGTTCTATGATATGTCAATTCAAAATTCAAGGTCCCATTTTGAAAGTCGCACAAGAGAAATAAACTTGTTTAATACCAAACTAAGCACAAACATGTGTCATTTACACTTCCTACGTCAATTTTTTGTTCGCGGTCCCAACAGATATAACTTATGCAGGGTTGATTGCATTGATGTACATGTACAGTAACAACAAAATGTTGGGTTTGTTTAAACCACCTGTGGGACTGCATAGCAGGATGGCTTTTAAAAGACACCATGCCCTATAAAGGTCCAGCATTTAATTCAGATCAACAAAGATAATGACAATAATCAGATTATAATCAATTCATATAACCAGGGGTGATAGTGAGCACTATCGACCCCCCCCCCCCCCCCCTTGAGTTTAAAAATAAAGGATTAGGGGGGAAAAAATGGCATCTAACAACAGCCCCCCCCCCCCCCCCCCCCCTTATGAGTAAGAAAATTGGGTAAAAACCTGGGGAAAATAGGGGTAAAATCTGAGAAAATAGGGGTAAAATCGGGAAGAAAACAAATCTGGGGAAAAAAAAGAAAACAAATCTGGAAACCGATCTAAATCTGGTAATTATCAGGCCTGTTTAACGCATCTACAGTATATTAACTACTGGGCTGTACAATGAAAAAAAGCTAACAGTGCTACATGTACTTTATGGACACATGACCAAAAACTGTTCAAAATCTTCTGAAGACAAGTGCATCTTCCACACAACTTTGAAGACAGCCACAGATGGGACTTTTCTTATGGCTGGTGGTAGGTTATTCCAAAGATTAGGAGCAGGACAATTAGGGTAAAAGCTAAAAAATACAATAATCCTAGATTGAGTATAGTATTAGAATAGAGAGAGAGGGTGAAATGGGAAACACAAAAGCCACAAATACGGTGAGAGAGGAAAAAGATAGGATTTTATTTGAAGACGAACGAGAAAATGACAGACAACTGAGAGACTGCTGCGTAAAATGAAAGTGAAATTTTATAGGTTATCAGTGAGACTTTCAAAAGTTATATGAATGTTAAAATGGCATACCTGAAAAGTTGGTGAATGGAGAGAAAATATTAACAATCTGTAGTGGAATGAGGTCACAATTTTAAGATTCAGTGAAGCTAAGTAAGAGTTTTCTTTTTTCTAGACAGACCCATTTGCAGTGGGCAACTAATAACATACCTTATCTATATGTAATTGTAGACCAAGCAAATTTGGTGAGATATTGCCTGTGGTCTCTGCTTAAAAAACATGGGCATGGGCTATGGGACATCAATAAAATGTTAATTAATTTGAGCCCAAAATAAATTCCCTTTTATTGTAGACAAAGTGCCAGACAACCCATTTCCATGAAGCTCACCGCACCCATACACATATATACAATCTTTCTGCGATCCAATTTTTAAAGAAATTGCAGTTGCATTGCATGTGGAAATCTAAATAAATATAATCTTCCTAATGGAGTTTCTGAATAATGATATGACCTAATATGAATACCAAAAAAGATAAAGTTGAGTTCTGGTTATGTGATTGCATTGTGAAAGAAGCGGTGTGGAATCGATGAGGAAGAGGTTGATCATGTAGCATTTAAGTATTGGTGTGTGTGTACTGCAAGGTTCTGCAGTCATCAAAATGATAAGAAATTTGGCCCAGTCTATGTAAAGTAACAAGCATCGTTCACAGAAAGATGTGTATGGGACTACACAAACATGTGGCATAAAAATCGGGCCTCATGTTTAAAGGGACTTGGTAACATTCTTCAGATGAGAGATAGTGGTGCTAAGATAGTGACTTCAATGCTAGATGTACAATTAAAGATAATCTGAAAATTTCAAGTACTAGGCGCACACGCCAGCGCCCCTAACGATCTCTATTGGTCCAGCGAAACAAAATGGCAGCGCCCTGTCTCCTAAGAATCTGACGAATATCGCTAAATATTCGGAGTTATTAACCATGATTTCAGGCCCGATATCTTTTCACTGCATAACAAATCACAAAAATAGTGTAAGTTTTACGATTTTCTTCTTGAAAAATGAAAAAAGTTTTGAGGTAAAAGGGGTTTTCCGCGTTTTTCCGTTCCAAATTCCGTTTCAAATGGTCATTTCCGTGAATTCCGTCCATTTTTCTGTGATCGTGGAAAATCAGTGTCCCTACAAAATACACAAGCACAATCACATTTTTGGAAAGTAAATTTTTATTTTTTGTTTTTTGAAAATCGTATTTTATTGAGGAAAAATCATACTGTTGTTTTTACTTCTAAAAATCATACAAAATATGATAAAATCGTACTGGTTGGCAGCTCTGTTCATATCATTATTCAGAAACTTGTCCATCCAGATTTTACATGTTTGAAGGTCTGTGTTGAATGCTAGTGCACATTCTTCCTGAATCGGATCATAGTCAGGTCGCATAGAGTGCGGTAGGCTGTAGACAACACTTGACATACCTGATCTACTTGCACACCAAGCAGATTCGGCGAAATATTGCCTGTGATCTCTGCAAGGAGATTCTCAAGCACCATGTGGGCTATGGCTTCGGTCTAGGGGAGTATTAGATATGAATGAATGAAGCAGATTAAAGGATCATTCAGAAAAAAAGGCGGTATACCGCTTAAAAAAGAGAGCCTGGGGAGAGTGAAAGACGAACGCTAGGCGACATGTGCTTCACATTCATCATAATACTCAAGTTGGAGTATGTGTGAAGCCTCTATGTTGCCTGTATGTTTACTTTTCACCCCAAAATATTGCCTCTTGCTTCTCATTTATACAGAGAGTTTTGCCATGGCAATTTTCTTCTGGATGTGGTTTATCGTGTCTTGTCTGAATGGGTTTTGATAGATGGCTGGGAGCATGGAAGAGAGGAAGGGAAAGCAAGCCATTGACAGAAGAAGCAGGAGAACCAAGGAGTTGGGCTAACTCGGAACCGCTGCAAAAACAGTCAGTTTTTGCAGGTTTAGGGTTAGGGTTAGAGTAAAATGAAAAACAAGGGAAACGCTCTCCGCGGTCTCGCCTGCATTACGCGATTCGATATGATGAAAAAGAATTATTTACTATTAAATGTACCACGATCGATAACTTAATGAAATATGAACAAATTAATACTCATATTAAGTTGTGAAAACATAATCCAAGTCTACTGACCGTTGACCTTGTGACCTGGAATTTGTGTCATATGATTTGTGATACTTGATAACCCTTGGGTACAAGTTTCATGGAATTTGAAGAATCAATTTTGAAAATATGCTAAAAATTCAAAATCTTGACGTTGATGCCACAACAAAGTCTAAGTTTGTTGACCTTAAATGACCTTTGACCTTAACTTAGTGACCTGAAATTCTACTCACATGATTGGGGATACTTGATAACCCTATAGTCCAAGTTTCATTGACTAAAAACTTATACTTTAAAAATTATATCAAAAATTTAAAAACTTAACCTTGGGTTAAGTTTTCGATGATGATGTCACAACATAGTCCAAGTCTGTTGACCTGAAATGACCTTTGACCTTGACTTTGTGACCTGAAATTCTACTCACATGATTGGGGTTACTTGATAACCCTATAGTTTAAGTTTCTCTAAGACTAAGAACTTATACTTTAAAAATTATATCAAAAATTCAAAAACTTAGCCTTAGGTTAAGTTTTTGATGTTGACGCCGCCGCCGCCGCCGGAAAAGCGGCGCCCATGTCTCGCTTTTTGCTACGCAAGCGATTGACGCCGCCGTCACCGGAAAAGCGGCGCCTATGTCTCGCTTTTTTGCTACACAGGCGAGACAAAAATGACAGTTTTTGCAGCGGGCCGAGTTGTCCCCGGTACCGAGTTAGCCCAGATCCTAATAACACAGAGCTTAGTGAATACGCCCAGAAACTTGGTTGAACGCACAGTTGCCATTCGTTTACATGTTAAAAAAAGTGCCTTAAAAAGGGACAATGGATTACTGTAAAACAAGAAACATCTACAAGTGTAAAACCTCCACAAATTTTCAATTCTCCACAATTTACAAAATTCACTGTTTCCAATCAATGAAAGTTTCATTGATGTCATTAAAGTTCAAGGATTTACCTGAGTAAATGTTAATAACATGCAGATGCTACTATTTGCTCATGAATACAACACAGTTCTACAACACAAGAGAAGCTACATGTAGGCTTTGTTGATAAAAAGAATACAAATGGAAAGCAGCATAGACATTTTGAGAGAGGGAGGAAGAGAGGAAGGGAGGGAGAGAGAGAGGAAGGGAGGGAGAGAGAGAGGAAGGGAGGGAGAGAGAGAGGAAGAGAGAGAGATAATCAGAAACAGAAAGAGAGAAATACAGATAGAAAGAAACATAGAAAGAGAGAAAGATATATAGAAAGAAAGAAAAGACAAACAGAGAGATAGACACTGAGGATGGGGAAAGAGGTAAATTTGATATGGCAATTGACATGACTGAGATAAACAAATTAAAAGTTACCTCCTGTTTCTCCTCTACTACCACTGGTAAACCAGTATCCATGTCTGCTTCGACAAGATCCCTCCCGTCCTTGCTTACATCAAGTCCTAGCTCATGAAGGCTTGCTGACAGGACCTGCTCAACTAACTCAAGGGATGCTTGTTCTAAGGCTTCACCTGTTATAGCAACAAACAAAAACAGAAAGTTATCCTCTTGTTAAAATAAACAAGGTCAAGTTCAGGGCAAGCAGAGTTCCACACTAACTCTCTTTTTTAAGAAGTCTGTGTGAAGTTGTGAACATGCCCATACAAAATTCAGAGGTTCCCAGTGATTTTTGTTTTGTATATGACTGAAAGAAGTAGATTGCTCTGCAAGAGTATGGACCTGCCCACATAGAGAAAGAAGTAAATTGCTCTGCAAGAGTATGGACCTGCCCAGATAGAGAAAGAAGTAGATTGCTCTGCAAGAGTATGGACCTGCCCACATAGAGAAAGAAGTAGATTGCTCTGCAAGAGTATGGACCTGTCCACATAGAGAAAGAAGTAGATTGCTCTGCAAGAGTATGGACCTGCCCAGATAGAGAAAGAAGTAGATTGCTCTGCAAGAGTATGGACCTGCCCACATAGAGAAAGAAGTAGCTTGCTCTGCAAGAGTATGGTCCTGCCCACATAGAGAAAGAAGTAGATTGCTCTGCAAGAGTATGGACCTGCCCACATAGAGAAAGAAGTAGATTGCTCTGCAAGAGTATGGACCTGCCCACATAGAGAAAGAAGTAGATTGCTCTGCAAGAGTATGGACCTGCCCACATAGAGAAAGAAGTAGATTGCTCTGCAAGAGTATGGACCTGCCCACATATTGAATATGACGACTACTTATCAGAGGACATTTTAAGCAAGATTCAACTATAGTGACCCAAAAATTACAAATTGGCAACTTTGTAGTGTCCGCTGAAAGAAACAAGTTTCATTACAAAGTAAAAGTTTCTGAATGTACGCAAAAGGACAATCGAATTATTCTTTGATGTCCGTTGTCTTTCCATCAAACAGATAAATTACACCCCCCCCCCCCTTCCCAGATACATACATGTACATACACTGTAGAGTGCTAAGGTATTCAGGTATTCATTTGAAGACAAAACTATATCCACATTACCTGACGAGCTGGCTGTAGAGGCAATGGAAGTAACAGAGGGAAACTGCCTGACCCTTTCAGCAGTAGACACAGCATGGCCTTCATCCACCATCACATCTCCGATATTCATGCCCATGTCCATCAACTTCACTGCTAAGGTACCTGTAAGGTGCAAATCGTAAGGAAAATAGGATTGGAGGAAGAGGAGATAGCATTACCTCAGGCATAATCAAGAGACAGTATTCAGACAAATGAGAATCAACTTAGATATCTTGGTTTTTATTCCAGCCATTAGCGATAAATACTTATGTTAAATATTCGGTGTGAATTTAACACATACAGGCATTGCATAAATGATTTTATCAATGAAAATTAATGTCAGGAACAACTACTTGTCACTTTGAAATAATAAATGGGGCATTAATAGAATTGCCTGATATGGACAATAAATCATATACTTGATTATATACATATTAATCAGAAATCAAATCATTTAAAAAATGTATTCCAACAGGACCAACACTAAAACCTGCAAAAATGGTAATTACATCCTTTTATTTTTATTTTGCAGAACATATTCCTTCTCAAAAAGGGAAAAACTGAAAATACATGAAGAAATTTTGATTCATATGTATTAGCCCTAATCATTCTGATTTTTTTCTTTTTTCTTGAAGATATGTATCAGGAAACATTTGACTCACCATTTGATTCAGCAACCACTACCATCAGCAACAGTTTGTCAGCCACAGCAGTCTCAAGGAACTCAGCAGCTGAACCGCTCCACTGGCCCCCATCTACCGGGCCGACACCGGCAAGAGAACCACGTATGACCTGGGATTCCAGCACCATCAACTCTGGAGTTATCACCTTCAGGTCCACCAACCCAACAGAATCTGAGTTTCCATAGTCTACAAATTGGACAGTTGCAGAATCCTTCTCCAAGGATGTGACAATTCCTCTATACCATCCTTCATCGCTCGAGTACTTGGCCACGCAAGGAGCTCCCACTGTAGGGTTGACGAGTGCAGCGGTGTCTGGATTCTCAGCATAGGTGTTCAGTTCATCCATGAGTATAGCAAGGGCTTCTTCTCCAGCTAGGGGCTGGATCCAAAACTCACTTGGTGAAGTGGTTGCAGTTATGTAAATCTCAGCTCTCTTTTGCTCCTGAAGTGAGGTACTCAAGGACTTGTACTCTTTTACTCCTTCAGGACTTTCCTTTGGCTTCTCACCTACAAGAGCCATCATGTCAGTATTGATGTCCGTCTCACCATCCTTCAACTTGACCAGGACAGGCTTCTTGGTTGCATCAAATGAGCAGGTGAGCTCCTTCTCAGAGGTGATGTTCAAGAAATGGTCCGCAGCATCCTGTTGCCATGGCACTTCTGCCAAACCTATCAGCCGACATTCAATGGCAGCTTGTGGTAGTTTCAAGAGTTCTGCTGTGGGAGCCTTCAAGTCTGAAAACTGCTTCTCTTCGCTGTTCCCATAGTCAATAAAGAACACATTGGCAGTGGATGAGGTTGTTGTCATGACAATGCCTCGGTACCACTGCTCATCTTCCGTGTATTTTATACAGCATGCTTGGCCTCCTGAAAGTTGCTGGAGTTGATGTTCACTTTCACTGCAGGAGCTGTAAGTACTTTCCAGTAGTGTTGTGATAGTGTCAAGCTGTTCCGTTGCAGATGCTAGCTGGATGAAGATCTTTCCTGTCGTTGCATCTACGTTTACAGCATAGCCTGCTTGTACTCCAGAAGCTAGTTGTGGAGATGCGTATGATACCACTGGGTCTGAAACTTTGCTCTCTACACCCTTTACTAGTTTGACTACGTCAGCATTTAAGTCAACATCATTATCTTTCAGATGAACAACAAAAGGGCTTGTGGTTGATACAAAAGAGCAGGTCAGTTCTTTCTCTGCTGAAGCATTGATCAGATGATCTGCAGCATCTTGTTGCCATGGAGACTTGGGAACTCCATCCAGAGAACACTCCAAAGCAATCTGTGGTATCTTGAGTAGCTCCGGTGTTGGAGTCATCAACTCACTGACTGGTTTTTCCTCACTGTTGCCATAGTCTACAAAGAAGACATGAGCTGACTTTCCTGAGATTGTGGTAATGCTGCCTCTATACCACTGGCCATCCTCTGAGAACTTTGTGCAGCATGCCTGTTTTACTGCTGGTGCTGCAAGTTGAAGATCACTGCCACATGACCCATATGTGGCTTCCAGCATAGCTGTTACCGAGTCCAGTTGTTCCGTTGCAGATGAACGTTGGACATAGACTTTACCACTTCCAGCATCGACATTGACAACATACCCCAGATGAGCTCCTGCACTGACAGATGGGAGGGGATACTCTGTTGGTTGTGCTATTGTTCCTGCACCTGTAAATTTCACCATCTCTGCATTGATATCCACTGCGTCATCTTTTAGAGAAACAGAACATGGATGAGTGGTGCTTGAAAAGGTACAGGATACCTCTTTCTCTGCAGTGATGTTCAGGAAATGATCAGCAGCCCCCTGTGTCCAAGGTAACAATTGCACTCCATCTAGACAACATTCCAGAGCAATTTGTGGCACTTTGAGAAGGTCTTCGGTCGGCTGCTTCAACTCATTAATGGGCTTTTCTTCACTGTTTCCATAGTCAATGAAGAGGACCGAAGCCGAGGAAGACGTGATAGCAGTAATGACACCTCTATACCACTGTTCATCTTCTGAAAACTTGGTGCAGCAAGCTTGACTAGGAACAGGTTGGAGAAGCTGATGTTCTGTGGGACTACATGATCCATAGACAGATTGCAGGGTAGATGTTATTGAGTCTAGTTCCTCAGTACAAGAGGCAAGTTGAAGGAAGACTTTGCCAGAGTTAGCATCAATATTGGTAACATAAACAGCTTCCGTCAAAGTGCTGACTTCTGAAAGAGGGTATGAACTTGGTTCCTTCACATCACCGACAACCTTCTTGATTTCTTCTGTGATGTCAATGTCATCCTCTGTATTTGTGTCATGCAAGGTGACCGTTAGTGTGGACACAACATTCTTGAAGACCTTCGCCACCAGCTGTTTCTCTGATGTCAGCTCAGTGAACTTCTCTACAGCTGGAGTTGACAGGGCCTGGGCTGGGGATAGGCCATAGAGATTGCACTGCATTGCCTGGGCAGGGAGTACAGTCAAGTTACTAGCTAGGACCCTCAAGTCATCTACCGGCACAGAACTTTGATTTCCGTAATCAATGAAGAGTACTTCTGGGGAACCAGCTGGAATGACTTTGGTGATTCTTGCACGATACCATGCACCATCATCAGCAAACTTTGCGCAGCATACTAGCCCTTCTCTCACAGCAGATGGATCTACTTTCTTCTGCGACTCTGCATTAGCAAGACAATCCATTACTGCATCTAGCTCTGGACTCTTCTTGGCCAATTGACACCAGAACTTGAAAGGGCCTTCCCAGTAGGAGATGACAACATCCTCGATCTGGTCAACTACCAAGCTTTTCTGCTCTGATGGAATCTTAACACTTAACACTGGTGTTGACCTTGTAGTGGTTGGAGCCTCTTGTACTTGTAGGACTGGAGCTGCCACTGCTGTCATTTCTTTCCTGGAAGGAGGCACCACTGGTGGAGCTGGTAGCTTGATCTTGTTCAATTCTTGAGTCATTCTTTTCCCTTTCCATTTCAGCTCTACTTCGTAAACTCCACAGTCTGCGGTTTTTACTTCACAATTGAATGGCCCAACCTGATTTGCCACTTCTTTCATTGCATCAATCTGTGCACTATGCCACTCTTGGTCACCCTGCAAACTACACTTGACAGCAAGCACTGGCAATTTCACCAAGTCAGGTAAAATTTCCTTTAAGTTGCCAAGTCCCATTTTTTCAGAATTTCCATAGTCAACGAACATCACTTCTATCTTCCTGACGTACTTGTTCACAACAACAGCTCTATACCAGCACTGATCATCTGAAAACTTGGCAACACATGGTGTACCAACTGTCGTGTTACTCAGTCTCTTGTCATTTGGACGAAGGCTACCGTACCTGGCATGCAGTTCTGACATCACTCTTTGAAGCTGGGGCGTTGATTCTGCTGTTTGACACCAGAACTCACTGGGACTATTAATGTGTGAAAGGAAGACATCCACTGTTCCTTTAGATGGAAACGTAACCTCCTTGAATTGAAGAGGGACTGCTGGTTCTTTGTTAGTGGGAGATGAAACAGCATCTGACCTTCTGCCAGATCCCTTACCTCTTGAGTCATCTGAGCGAGAACTACGACCACCAGATTTGTTGGACCTGTCCGACACATTAGAAGACACCGAAGCTCTATCTCCACGTGGTTTCGAGAATCTTGAACTATCTGGGGCATCACCACTGCCATCACTGTTGAAACGACTGCCTTTGCCTATATGCTGCCTCTCATTCTGACCAAATCTATCATTCTGTGGTGGTGACTTAGCATGTGATCCATATCTCTCTCTCTCTGGACGTGATCTTTCTGAACTGTAGCCATCACTGCGAGGGGGTGACTTTACAATACGTTCATTCTGATCCTGTCTTCTCTGTTGAACAGGCTTTCTAAACTGATCATTGATGCACTTCCCATCTGAAATTAGGCGCACATTGTAAACACCACTGATCCTGTCTTTTCCTTTCACTTCAAGGGTGCATTCACTCTCTATGTATCCCTGAAGCTTGGCAACTTCTTCACTTGTCTGTTGGCCAGCAGGAAGGCCAATTAGGAGACAGGCAATGGCCTGCGCAGGTAACTCAAGCATGTCTGGAGACAACATCTTGATCTGACCTGGATTCACCATTTCAGAATTGCCATAATCCACAAAAGTGACTTCGACGTCCCCATTCTTACGAATGCCAGTGATCTTGGCTCGATACCATGCCTGATCTGCTGAATACTGGGCTCCACATGACATCCCTATTGTCAACTTTGGGATGCTAGATCCAAAGTTTGCAAACTGCTGGCTCATGTGCTCCATAAGGGCTTCTAGCTCTCCAACTGTCGATGACTTCTGGACATAGCACTTGCCCTGATCATCAACATGGCCGATGAAGACCGGTAGCTCCTCTCCTTCCCTCAATGTCTGTGTCTTGTACTCCTTCAGCATTTCTGCTCTTGGTGATCCTCTGGGGCTGCTATCCTGTAGCATATTAGCAACCATACTGTTGATATTATCTCCACTGGAGCGATCAGTGAGTTTAATAGTATATGTGCCTCTCTGCTCACCAACTATTGTAGCCACCAGGTCAAGTTCAGCTACGGTTGAATCCATGAAGTCCTTCACTTCTGTCGACTTGGAAGCCTTGGTGTGTGAGATACCATCAAGATTACATAAAATAGACTGGATAGGTAGACTGAAGAACTGTGGCTTCAGATTTTTCAACTGAGCTGGTGTAACTGTCTCACAATTGCCATAATCCACATAGCGCACTTCAACATCTTGGCCCCGTACATAGGTCACCTCTGCCCGATACCATGCGTTGTCTTCTGAGAACTGTACACAGCATGGAAGGCCTCCTGCAACTTGCCGGATCCCTTGATCCCCAGGAGAGATATTAGAGTAGGCTTGATGAAGATTATCAATCATTGGATCAAACTTGTCTGCATCTTTCATTAGGTGGCAAGAAAAATCTGCTCCACTTTTCACAAAGGTTATTTGCACATCCAGCTGATCACCAACTCTTATCTGCGGTTTCTTGAACTTGGGCAGGTTGAAATCCAACTCCCTAACTGGTGACTCTCCAGCATCTCCAGCTCTAGCTGGGATATTGCGAGCACTGTACCCCTGAGGAGGGCTTTGCTTTGCTTGTGGACTGCTACCCTGACTTGGACGTCCTGCGAGCCCCTCCTTCACCAACGCATTTGCGATGTCAGCGTTTTCTCCACCTGTTGGATCCACCATGAGCAACGAACACTTGTCTCCAATCCTTTTGGTCACTTTGCAGCAAACTGTCTTCTCTACTACCAGTTCTTCAAACCTTCCAGCAGTTGCATCAGAATTACAAGAATCTGGGTCTACATCACTCAGGCAGGACTCGATAGCAACTGCAGGTAGGAGGAGGAATTTGGGGTGCACCTCTAACAAATCCTCCCCTGTTTTGATGTCTGAGTTGCCATAATCAACAAAGAACACTTCATAATTGTTAGAGCCCATTGTATTTGTGATCACAGCTCTGTAGTAGCTACCATCATCTGAAAAAGTAGTCACACAAGGGTCTCCTTTCGAAAAACGCCTCTTCTTGGAGGTGCTGTTTGGTGCCTGTGAGTAGTGAGTCAGCATGTCATTCATGAGTTCATCTAAGTCCTTTGTCATCATCTCTTGTTGAATCCAGAACTGGTTTGGAGTGTTGACATTGCTAACAAAGACACGATCTCGACTGCCGACGTCCAGTCCCATCGTCTTGAATCCATTCTTCTTCGATGGGCTGGCTTCACCAGTAGCTGCTTGTCCGAATCCATCACGGATTATGTTTTGCGCAACGTCCTTCCCACTGCCTATATCACACAGCTTAACCTCCAGGTTCCCTCCAATTTTTGCAATAACTTCTGCTGCAAAGGTTTGGTATTCTAGCTGCTTGCGTATGTAATCATACGTGCCTGCCTTCAAAGATGAATGTTCCAGCATAGGTTCCACATTGGCAAGTTTGCAATTAGTCGCTTGTGGTGGTAGATCAAAAACACTCTTTGTTTTCTGAACAGTCCTCACTCTGACTCTTGGAATGATCTCTGTGTTCCCAAAATCTATGAAGTATGCAATGACATCATTGCCAGTGACGCTCTCCACTCTTGCGCGATACCACTGCCCATCTTCCATAAATTTTGCTAGGCACGTATCACCTGCCGAAAGTGATCCCACAGGTGGGAACACATCTTGCTCTGCGTGCACTTGTGCTTCTTGCATCAAAGTCTCCAGCCTCTCCACAGATTCATTGTCAAACTGTCCCCAGAATCGAAATGCATTCTCTTGCTTATCAACTTCAAATGCAGTTACAAATACCTCCCTCCTATCACTCACGTCCAAAAACTTTGCTCCTCTCTGGCGACTCATTTTTATTGTAATTTTATAACTTAAAAAAATGACACTAAATTATTGTTTTCTGGCATCACAAGAAAAATGACCACATGATATGTCATTGATATCCTGCCTTATAATACTTCAGGTTTGAGAATGAGAGTACTGAAACTTAGCTTTAAAACTGATGACTGCTATTTGGTGTCTCCATCATCATCCTATCACAGAAACATGACTTGACTGAGCTGAGTTGAGCCGAGCTGAGTTGATGGTCATTTAGTAGACTACTAACCGACACTGACAGTGACAGTAGATTCTACTTAAGTACTTGTCTCGTGTCGTGGAAAGTCAGCGCCGAGGCTGGGGAGCAGGGAACGCAGTCCTTCCAAAAGTCCTACTTCTGTCGGACTGTAGAATGAATATCTGTTGCCTCATACCGCTTCATCTGGTTGACGAATTTCAAGTCTTACTGCATCAGATTTTTAGACCCTCGTTTTCTTCCTTTCCCCTCTAAACTTGCATGCATGCTTCGAGCACTGCGGCCTCATCGAGTTCAGCATGCAGCATGCACACAGCATGTGTACGTACGTACGTACGCGTACGGTACAACTATGCCTTACCACACAAAATAATAATGTGTAGAAAACCCATGTGGAACAAATTCAACACGATCGTACCGTGCAAGTGGGTCTGGCCGTGGATTCTGGTTAGTTTCAATTTAGGCGTCTTGGTTTTTACCTCAGGAAAATGAGCAGAGCGTCCCTATTAAAATTATGACTCTGGCATTTAAAGTGCAACATACCCGCTGCTTGAGCATGTTTATTGCACCCGTCCTTAGAAATGGTGAATAATGTGCGTGACCATAGAACATTCTTCTTTGGTGCTATTCGTAATTCGGACAACAAGAAACAAAAAAACACGGTTGAATTAACAAACAAAAAGGGAGGCCTATAACTTAGGCTATATTGAAGAATGGGTAAAAGGGCAGCTATAGCTTGGAACCCCCTGCCACTTGTATTCCCTCCATATGGCTCAGACAGGCGCGTACGCGGGGGGGGGGGGGGGGGTATAGAAAAAGGGGGCAAAACAAAAACTAGTGCTCCTTACCCCCCCCCCCCCATCGAGCAAAATATCGGTCGGCGCGATTTTCACATTTTAATTTTATTTATTTATTTACCTTATTTTATTGATATTGATCGACCAGCAGAAAGGGTCAATTTACAAGGGTACAGTCAGAGGCGGCGGAGCTACTTCCAAAGTGGGCCCGGGGGGGGGGGGGGGGTAAGAGGTCATATTCGCTTAGTGGGGGCGGGGGAGCACGTGCCCCCCTAGATCCGCCCCTGATTGTGATTACATTATCAGGGATGATTCCGATAATTGTTTCTTAATAATGTGTGATGGTCTGAAAAATTCATTTGCGAGCGAGGACAAATCTTAAGATCATAGGTCGCATAGCAAAAAGTTACATCTTATAAAGAGGAAAAACCCAATCCTGATGGGATTACAATCACATTCTCATAACGGAAGACTGAAAAGACCTTAGATAAGTTACTTAATAACTACGAGCGAGCGTAGCGAGCGAGGTTTGGGGGAAATTGCTCTTAGTCACTTGAAATTAGGGGCACGTTTAATGATCGGAGGAAAAGGGGACACTTATTAGAAAAGAAAAGGAGCACGTGTCAAAGTACAAAGGCTAATTATCAGATGTGAAAATGAGACGATTAATTCTTACACCTAAAAAAAGAGGCATGCACCAGGGATGAAAAGGAAATGGGCAATTGTCGACGGAAAAGAGGCACCCATCAGATTTTGATAGAGGCATTTATAAGAGATGCAAAGAGCATTTATCAGGAGGGGAAGGGGCACTAACGAGTATCTCTCAGAATTGAATAGGGTCATTTTAATGAAAAGGGGCACTTATGAGAATGAAAAGGAACTACTTTCATAGATGAAAAGGCCGGGGGCATTTATGAGAAGGGAAAGGGGTTCTTTTTTAAATGGGGGCATTTATCATAAGGAAAAGGGGCACTTATTAAAAAGGAAAGGGTGCACATATAAGGTGCGCTTTTCCATTTAAAAAAAAGGTAGTTATTAAAAGGGGAAGGGTCACTTTTTACAAAGGAAAAAGGGAACTTGTCAAAGCAAAAGGGGAAGCTCTCAGATTTGAATAGGGCAATTATCAGAGGTGAAGGGGGCGCTTATCAAAAGTGAAAAGGGGCGCTTCTTGTACCTGAAAAGGAGAACTTACTAGAATTTAAAAAGGTACTTATGACAAAGAAAAATGGACACTTATTGCAAAGGAAAATGGGAACTTGGCAAAGGAAAATGGGAACTTTTCAAAGGAAAAGGGGTACGTGTCAAAATAAAAGGGGCACTTATCAGAGGTGGAAAGGGGAAGGGGCACTTTGAAAAATTAATAGGGGCGCTTGTCCAAGTGAAAGGGGCACTTTCCTATGTAAAAAGGGGCACTTTTAGGGTATTTGAAAAAGGTGGGAGGGCACTGTGCCCCCCTGCTCCCCCCCCCCCCCCCCCGGGAGCGCCGCCCATGGGTACAGTGATGTATATGTACAATAGTACAATAGTATTACGAAACATAGTAAATAAATCAGTAACATAATGACAAAACAGCAGAATTATATTGCGTTCGTTTATGTACTAGGAAAGCAGGGGAAGGTATATCTGTTTAAACCTTCCTCTTGAAAAAATCCTGTGCACGCCAGCGCCATGGGCTCAGATGCAACAAGAAATTCCTGATTCACGAACTATATTTTGCTACCATATGAGTATGTCAGCGCCAATTATGAATGTAGAATGTTGCCCCCTCCCCTGGTTCTCAGGGGGGTGCGATATTTCAAATTTCCGAGGGCAAAAATAAATAAAAAAATTAGTGCTCACAACCCCCCTCCCCCCCCCCCCCCCCACTGAGCATTATTGGCCAACATGATTTTCAAATTTTCGGGGGCCAAAAAGAAAAAAAAATAGTGTGCTTCCCCCCCCCCCCCCCCCCTACACTTATTTATCGGCTGGCTGTTTCGCCGCTAAATGTTCACGGTTCTATATCCCCTGTCAGAAGTGTTGAAGTTCTAACCTATGATTTATAGCAGTGGCGGATCCAGGGGGAAGGGGCCAGGCCCCCCCCCCCCCCACCCCCCTTGAGAAGAAAAAAATCATGTAAAAACACGTGATTTTTACCTTTTTTGGGGGGTGTGCGCTCAAGGGGGGGGGGGGGGTGCAAATTGTTACATTTTCCAAGACCAAACAAAATTAAAATATGCCCACTCCCCCCCCCCCCCCCCCCCCCACTAAGCGAATTTTCAAATTTTTGGAAGCAAAAAATAAATAAAAATAGTGCTCAATAACCCCACCCCCCCCCCCCCCCCCCCCCCACTGAGCGACTTTTCGGCCGGCACGATTTTCAACTTTTCGGAAGCAAAAAAGTTGGGCCCCCTCCCCTAAGAAATCCTGGATCCGCGCCTGATTTATAGCATGCAAATAAAAAGTGTGAACCAAACGAAAATATCAGAAATAGAGGGCCGGTACATTACCAAGCAAATATTTTAAGGCAATTAACCCCCCCCCCCCCTCCCTCTTTTTTTCCCCCTTCAATTTGTGAAATACACTTTTTCTTTAATGAATTGGGTCCGTGTGTATAGCAGCCCAGGGGCAGAAATATATTACCAAAATTTGCTGAAGAGCAAAAACAGATGGTGCCTTTTTATTCTAATATAAATATTATATGCTAAGACAATAATTTTAGCATATTTAAAAATAAATTGTGTACTATAGGTCGGTCTAGGTCTATACCACGGGGCCACGGGCCGGTTGTGCTCTAGCTCCTAGCCTACCATGAATCCCAACTTAGGCTTGAGACTGGGACCTGTTCATACAGCTCCTGACTCACCTTTTTTTAATTTGATCATCTTTTTTTTGTGTCGTCTTCATTTTAGTCAAACTTGATATAAAGCCTTCGGTAGAGACTAATCATTAAAAACCGCAATTTCCGGTCGGTCCCACACGTGCACGTTCACGGAGGTAAGCTTGAAAATTAATTATCCAACAATTTAGAAGAAAAAACAACAATAATGATATGTGGCAGTAGGAGGGGGAATATTAAAGGTGTTGTCAAGGTGTTTTAATCTTCATGGAAAAGCAATGTAAAGTGTCAAATACAAGCGCAAATCAGCTGCTTGCTATTTCGGCTGTCCCACATATGTTATTTTGTGTAAGTTGTTTGGTTGTGAATTTCTGTTCAGAATGCAAAGCATAGAGAGTCATAGACCGAAAGCTTCAGTCTCTATAATCGTCGGTTGTTCCACTGAGACTACGTCTGGCTCCACTAGACCTCGGTTATACAGACTGAACGACTGCCTATGGCTATGCCACCCTATGTTGAAGATATCACGGCTAGATTTTAGCCGGGCGTTAGGCCCCTCCCACAAACATGACAAACTTGCCACGGCCGTATTGTTATGCCCCCAAAATCCCCCGAAATGTCATTTTACCTCGTGAATATCAAATTTTGAATTAGGCCTAGGCTATAATACATCGGTTCCACTTACTAACTTGATTGATATAATCCGTTTAATGGTCCCTTTTAACAGGGTGTCTGAACGATTTTTCAATTTTCAATTTGGGATCGTTTTTCACCATTTTTGTTTGATATTTGAATTAAAAATGTAATCAGAATAATACATTTCAAATTTCAAGTCTCGCCGATGTTTCTATCAAAAGATACAGCCCCTTCAAAACGCTGAAATATTCATAGCATTTTGCTCAGAATCGACGAAAAAGACGTACACGCAGAGTTATGTTGTTTTGCTAAATTTAGCCAAACAGCTGTATCGCGCGATATGCAAGCGTATGCATATCGTACGCAAGTTGCTCAGCCAATGCGCGACTTGCAAGCTTGAGCCACGCTGTCTCCGCGATATGTGCCATTGACTAGTATGGGTGGCCGTTCCCGCCATAGAACCCGGAAGTGAATACACGTTGTAGTCAATGGCAATATCGCGGAGACAACGTGCGTTGTCTCCGCGATATTGCCATTGACTACAACGTGTATTCACTTCCGGGTTCTATGGCGGGAACGGCCACCCATACTTTCATTCACTATAAGCGCACGTTACGCGATGTAACCATGGTTTGGACTGAGCGGAACTCACGCCTCCCTAATAAGCTGATTCCAAAAATGTGGGAAGGGTATTTTCAAACTGTTATAACAAATGATCCCTTGGGGCTAGCGAAAAGAAAAGCATCTGGATATTATCCTTACGTCTAGCCCTGCTTAAGCCGCGGGGGCGCAGCTCAGGGAAGTGGCAAATTTTGGAGCTAGGATGCAAACAACATTTCAATCGCTGTTTTGATCAAGATATTTTTAGAATTCTGGGGGTGGCCCCCGATGGGGAATATGGAGAAAAACCTGCTCTTTCATATGACACCTCATTTATTGAGTTTCACCTTCAGGATCATTTGTTATAAAGGTTTGAATTTCAAATTTTTTCATAAAATCATTGACCAATTTTGGATGGTCGCGCAATGCACGTAGACCACATAGGGAAGCGTACAATCTCTATGGGAAGGGTTTTAGCACACAACATTGGGTGCGCGATCAGACACCCTACTTTTAAGGAAATTATGGGTCAAAATCGACCTCCATGTTGAAAATCTTGCAAGCCGTGTTAAACTCTCGCTGCCGTCAATCTCATCCCTTCTAGTCTACGCCGAAGGCAAAATGATTATGAAGGAAAAACTGTGATAACGCCATTACGAACGTGTAGATGGCGCACAGTTTTTCCTTCATAATCATTTTGCCTTCGGCGTAGACTAGAAGGGATGAGATTGACGGCAGCGAGAGTTTAACACGGCTTGCAAGATTTTCAACAGGGAGGTCGATTTTGACCCATAATTTCCTTAAAAGGGACCATTAAACGGATTATATCAATCAAGTTAGTAAGTGGAACCGATGTATTATAGCCTAGGCCTAATTCAAAATTTGATATTCACGAGGTAAAATGACATTTCGGGGGATTTTGGGGGCATAACAATACGGCCGTGGCAAGTTTGTCATGTTTGTGGGAGGGGCCTAACGGCTAAAATCTAGCCGTGATATCTTCAACATAGGGTGGCATAGGCAGTCGTTCAGTCTGTATAACCGAGGTCTAGTGGAGCCAGACGTAGTCTCAGTGGAACAACCGACGATTATAGAGACTGAAGCTTTCGGTCTAAGAGAGTCAATGCTAATGCGTATTGACCTCTAGCACTGCATACTTGATGTGAGGCAGGTATTATGCACAAATATACACACCACACAATATTGCATAGACTGCACACAATAGGACCGATTGGGCTGATTGGCAAATTTGACACTATTATGACCAGATCTAGACGGGTGTTTCCATTTACTGTACCACTTCTTTCTGACCTACCTGACACACTTTAATCTGACACACTTTTTTCCTATTCATTTTCTACACAGAGGCATTTTCAAGAGCCATGATTTGTGATTGGCTTTTTTGCTAGTAAATATTCATGGTTATGCAAATTATTAAGATCGCGCGAACAGTTCATATCCTTTGTTTTGGTCTTGCGAAAAATACGATCGACTTTTTAAAAAGTTCCTGAAAATGACATTTTGAGCGAGAAAATGTTATAATGAGTCAGCTTTGTAATTTCTGAGGTATGCATATTGATTTGGTAAGGCCATGTAAAATTGATTACATGTTGATCGTCCGGATTTTTTGAAAAAGAGGAGGAGGGTGTACCATGTTATTTGATATTTGATACTTCAAAATGGCCGCTCAAAATGGCCGCTCGGTACATTTTCCCTGACAGTCGAGGCTATTTTTTTTCAAGATGGCCGCCGACAATTTTTTTTTTTTTAAATCAGAAATAGAGCCATTTTAGCAGTGTTTTTCATGTTTTTTTTCTTTCAAAAAAAAAAAAAAATCAAAAAAAAATTCAAAAAAAAATTCAAAAAAAAATAAATAAAAATAACAAATAACAAAAAATAGGAGGCGGCCCCCAAAAAGGAAGCGGGCGGGGACGATCAACATGAAATCAATTTTACATGGCCTAATATTGAAATGTTATGAAACGGACGTATATTTGTTCTCAGGACCATGTTTTGAGGGGGTAACGGGGTTGATTTTTCCCCCAATGAAGGTGATCGCAGCCATTATGCTACTGCACGACTGCTAGCCACGGCTGTCGGCCCGCAGCCGCTCCGCGCCCCGCCGGTCAGCTGATCGACCTGCTGGGGCCTAATCATGCAACATGTGTGTCTGCATAGGACTTGTTTGTAGCATCAGAATTAGAAGTTTAGCCGTAGGTCTAGGCCTACATTAGTAGAAGTTGTACAGTGTTTCTGCACATGGTAATGAAGGCCTAGACCTACGGCTAAACTTCTAATTATGATGCTACAAACAAGTCCTATGCAGACACATGTTGCATGATTAGGCCCCAGCAGGTCGATCAGCTGACCGGCGTGGCGCGGAGCGGCTGCGGCCCCACATCCGTGGCTAGGCTAGCAGTCGTGCAGTAACATAATGGCTGCGATCACCTTCATTGGGGGAAAAATCAACCCCGTTACCCCCTCAAAACATGATCCTGAGAACAAATATACGTCCGTTTCATAACATTTCAATATTACCAAACCAACATGCATACCTCAGAAATTACAAAGCTAACTCACTATAACATTTTCTCGCTCAAAGTGTCATTTTCAGGAACTTTTTGAAAAGTTGATCGTATTTTTCGCAAGACCAAAACAAAGGATATGTTCACTGTTCGCGCGTTCTTAATAATTTGCATAACCATGAATATTTACTAGCAAAAAAGCCAATCACAAATCATGGCTCTTGAAAATGCCTCTGTGTAGAAAATGAATGGGAAAAAAGTGTGTCAGATTAAGTGTGTCAGGTAGGTCAGAAAGAAGTGGTACAGTAAATGGAAACACCCGATCTAGACTAACTCAGCTCCGGGAAGCTCCAACACCGGCGCCACTACGGTCATAGGAGCATCATTATTCTGGCTGTATTAAAAGCTGTGCTTTTGATTCTCATCATTTCAAACACCACTGTACAAAACTCAACTGATTTCACTCAAAATCGGTACTTTAGTGACAATTGATGACACCTAACTAAGTAAATAGCAGCTAGTAAAATACATTTTTTTTAAACTTAGATCTAGACCTACTGATGTTAAAAAGAAGAATTTAAAAATTCAAACTGTAAGTCTAGACTCTAGTGTCAAACTTTGCTTACAGCTGCATCGACATGATCGTGTAGAGTCTATGCGATATTGTGTGGTGTGTATAAATTTGTGTATGGGTCTAATAATACCTGCCTCACAGCAAGCATGCAGTGCAGTGCTAGAGGTCAATACGCATTAGCATTGACTCTCTATGCTTTGCTGGAGTGGGCGCCACAGGCGTCAGAGCTTCAGGTTTTTTACTCTCGTGGGGGCTAGTAAAACGGTCGATGGGGCGATATTATCGTTAAATCTGCAAAGGGAGTACTTACAATTTTGTCTTCATACTCATAGGTTGCTCGACTCCTCTGAGCATATGGATGACCGCTATCGAGCGCCGATCACTCGAAACGCTGAATATGCACAAGGTTGGGCGATCGGCGCTCGATAGCATGAATATTCATATTTTCTGCGCCACTGCCGCGCATGCGTACCTTCTCTTCGCCATTTTGAATCGATGCTGCAACATGGAAGAATCGTTGGTGTAGGAGGCCGAATAACCCTTTTTTCCCCATCGAAGAGTTCTTCAAATTATAATTTCAAGAGGTCATCCATATGCTCAGAGGAGTCGAGCAACCTATGAAGACAATATTGTAAGTACTGCAGATTTAACGATAATATCGCCCAATCGGCTGTTTTACTAGCCCCCACGAGAGTAAACCCGAAGCTCCGACGTCTGCGGCGCCGGCGTTGGAGCTTCCCGGAGTTAGATCTAGACCAGAATCTAGGTCTAGTCTGAATGCCCGGGCATAAGGCTTCTAGTTCTACGCTTACGATTTGTGCGCTCGTCGTCCAAGTCGGAAAATTACCAGAAAGAAAGAAAAAAAAAAAAAAAAATATCTATTGAATAACATATATAACAAACATACAATTGTACACTCCACAACATACCTATAAACACGGATCTGTAACGGTCTTTCACCATTTGTTGACGATCTTGCAGATTTTGACGTATTTGAATCCAATAATTGTGGTAGCAGACGAACATGACGCACACACAAGAGAAACTAGAGGGTGCAGAGGTTTGCTCACTAAAATCCTTCTCATTGGCAGAAGGTAGACCCTAAAAATATGGAATTCGATTTAAATCAAAGAACTTTTGATAGAGATTACATATCAGATGTGCACAAATGCCACTTCTAACAACTAGAAAATATAAACAAAAAAGATTATCGGTATATCTTTTTAAATACAGATTTTTAAAAACTGCACATTCGATTGTCGATATACACCGATTCGGGGGACTTCTGGTGGAAGTGCGCCCTCATAAGGTGACGCCATAACTGGGGGTCGTCTGACTGATCTAATTAATATTTACGTTATGGTCTACTCTTCAGAGTCTTACTGTTGCATTGTAAGGAATAAAGTAATAGTTAAGTAAGAAAGAATTAGTCTAGCCCTTGCACTCTAGAATCTAGGCCTATAATACTATCGGAGAAGCCCCCCAGTTATAGCGCCGCCACCGGCGGGCAGGTACATAAAACCCCCAAACCGAATCGGTGTATACCGTGTGAGTCAAAAAAAAGTTTACACCTAGAATATTGCTAATTATTTTAAAAATCATCTATGAACAGTAAATCATTACCGCCCCATTTCAATATTACCTATCGTGAGTAAAATTATAGAAAGGGCCGTCCACCAACAACTCAGTGAATTCTTGGACGTGAATCAATTATTACACCCTAATCAGTCTGGTTTAGACCTAAACATTCAACAGCTACTCCCCTTGCAAAACTTGTAAATCAATGGTCGTTGAATATTGATAACAAAGAAATTTCTGGAGTTGCCTTCATAGATCTTCGTAAGGCTTTTGATACTGTTGACCATGAGCTACTTCTACATAAACTAGCTTGTATAGGTTGTAGTAATAGGACTATTTATTGGTTCAAATCATATTTAGGGGATCGACAACAAGTGACCCAATTCAAAGGAGCCAAGTCGCATCCATCAACCATCAAATTAGGTGTGCCACAAGGTTCAATTCTTGGTCCCCTTTTATTTTCAATATATGTTAATAGTCTACCTGAATGTACTTCTGAAGGTATCATAGATATGTATGCTGACGATACGACACTTACCGTCAGTGCAAATGATGCAACTGTTGTGGAAGAAAAATTAACTGTTGCGTTAAACAGAGTCATGGCATGGATTAAGGAAAATCGTCTTGTTCTTAACACTGAAAAAACTTGTGTCATGTTAATTGGCTCTCCTGCTAATCTCAAGAAAATTGAATCTTTCACCATTTCATTAAACGGCAATTTGATCAAAAGAGTTCAATTCACCAAATGCTTAGGACTTTTGATAGATGAAGAATTGAAATGGTCTAAACAAATCGAAAACGTAAGTAAACTTACCCAGAAAAACATTAGCATGATAAAGAGAGCAAAGAGTTTTTTGCCTCAAAAATCCTTAAAGTTACTTTATAACAGTCTAGTGTTGCCACGATTAGATTACTGCTCTGTTGTATGGTCGAACCGATTTCATTCCCATACAACTAAGCTGCAAAAAATTCAAAAGAGGGCCGCAAGAATAATATTGAACAAGACATATGACACACCGTCGGCTGATTTGTTCACAAGTCTTAAATGGATGACACTAGACAAGCGGTTTGAGTTAAGTCGCGTTATGATGATATATAAATGCGTTCATAACTTAGCACCTTCTTACCTTCAGGTAGGCTTAATCAATCCTAATGATGTACATGAGCATCATACAAGGCAAATAGACAGTGGATGTTTACGTGTGCCTAGATTTCACACTGATTGTTATAAGTGTAGCCCAATTGTTTCTTCCATATTTGAATGGAATAAGCTAGATAATTCATTGAGAACGGCTTCCTCTGTCAATTCATTTACGAGATTGTTTAAACATAGTTGTAATTTGTGATTGGCTCAGCCGAACATACAATACGTGCATGTTCTGTAATATTTACATGACTTATTCACATAATTGCGACTTAATTAATATTTTCCTATTGACATTACTGTTTACTAGGTTAATGATATATGTTTATTTTGCAAACGAGTATTATTTTTGTAACTGTTCTGTATAAATGTTATAAACGATGTAAATATGTTCATTCAGGGCCCCATGGAAGACCACTACTTGTTGGTGAATGGGCTACCCTGTCAAAAGATTAGAAATAAATAAATTTAAAAAAAATACATTTCATGAAAGAGTGTTTTATCCCAAATCGTTTGGTATAATTTTTGTGTGATATGTGTTCATGCTTGGATGGACAGGAGGCATTGTTTACGAGAGTGCAAAAATCGACTTGCGCCAAAGCGATGCCTACAGTATTGTAAGAGTTAGAATTAGACTCATTCCCTACTTGTATTTGTCACAATTAATATTTGTTTCTCTAGTCTCTTCTTCATACATATTCATTTCACATCATTTGCATATTCATTTCATCCATTCATCTCCACCACATACCAACTCTTAAAGCTAGAACGGGTAGTATGTTCTCTTCGCATTTACATATTTCCACTTCTATCAATGGTTCTCTTCTCCTTTTTCTTATGAATATTCAGTTTTATTCTTAAATACTATTTTGCTATTGGTTGATAATGTATTTTTCATTTGAATATAATTTGCATGAAGCACATGTACAGCCTGATAGAATAAAACTCATGCAGAGCTGGACTGGACTTACACTGTGTTAGAGGTGTTAATTTAGAGCTCTGTTGGCATGATAAGTTAGAGACTTTATAGGAGAGAGGACTTGTGAGTTTGGCAGTGATTTGTATGATTGGTGTTTAATTCAGTGATTGATTGGCAAGAGATTATTTTATTAGTGTGAGGGAATGAGAAATAGCTTTTTCTTTATAATGCAAATTAGTCAGGGACAAAAGGAATGTACCTAACTAAAGAGGAGTGATATGCCCCAGTGGACATACACTCACGTTAAAGCTCATACATGCAGTGAGCAGAGATGAGACTGGATGTAGCTGTGCCTACATGAAGCTGTAATTGATGTCTCATCCTGATATTCTTGATGTATATTGTTGATTTTGGACACCTTAATATGTGAGTACAGTATATAATTAACTCTCTGATGTTAAGATTTGCTGAGGAGCTAAATTTGATAGGTTATGACTTGTGTGAAGAAGAGGGAGATTTAACTTTAATTTACATGAAGGATGCATGCTGGTAGTAATTGAGTTATGCCTATTAATGCTAGAAAGGCGTGTCAGTGAGACATTATTAGTTTATAAGTGCTTTTTGGTAAGCCTTGTATTCACAAAGACAGGTTCTGTTGGTTTTCTTGTCACATTGGTATGCAAATGTTTTGATAACTAATTACAGATAGCAAATATTGCAATCTTCTCTAGAGAAAACCGATAGATGTCATGCCCCACTGATTTGTATTGTGATTAGTTGGAGTATGTTTCTATATTTACTTGAATACCTTGAATACCTTGAATACCAAAGCTTCTGGAAGAAAGCCGTCTCCAGCTGCCAAGCTTCCAGGTCTAACTTCAAGAGGGGGGGATGTCCCAGCTTCCGGGTCTTGCACCATAGTCGTTTTACATCTATATCTTGCTTGCTGGGTCATATCAGGAATGTCATAATTGGAGTATCTACTTGATGAGGTAATCCCTGAAGCAGCTTTTCCAAGCTATACTGGGATGGGATGTGTTGTGACATTGCTTAAGGCTGATAGAATGATTATGATAGCTCACTCATTTGGAGAATTGTGTTATATATATGTGAAAGTAATAAATAGGGAGTGGCCTTCATTGCAGATATATTTACTACATGAATTTCATAGGCTGAGGTAGACTCAATATATATACAATGTACATGTGTGAACTAAATTGCATACACTGTATAATATGGAAGACGATCTGGAAAGCAGATGTAGCAACTAATTATTTGTGATCATAATGATGCAATACTTACTGTAATTTTTGTGTCTTTTAATTTTCTACAGTAACTGAAGTGACTTCATGCAGTCAAGGGTCTTCTACCCTCTTTTGTTTGAGTTGAACGTCATGAAATAAAGATTGGCCTCATACCCAATAGAACCGCAACAACTGCTTTGTCTGATTTATGACTTCGATTCGATACCCTCACATTAGTTTACACTGGTGGCAGCGGTGTTTCTGTGTTCTACTCCGAAATTTTGAATCACCTTCGCCACCTTTGGTTTTATTGCTGCACACCCATGCACTTGTTTCACTGCCGCTTTGCTTTCGCCCTTCATTGGTATTCCCCTCGGTCTACTAGGTGTGAATTTGCAAGCTTCATTTCGTCCTACTTCACCTCTCCTTCGAAGTCAGAATAGCTACTTATCAGTTCATGTATCGCCCTACATTCTTTGGTGAGTAAGCTCTGCTGTTGTGATATTTGTTAGCTATTTCTAGACTACAGTCTCCCTTCAAGTTCAAGTTCAACATTGCTGTTTTTTTATTATCCCATGGTGTGAATGTAGTGTTAGATAGGTTTCAGTACAGCTGTATTACATCAACGGTTGTTGAGTTAGTGTAAACTAATAGAATAAACTCTTGCCAATCAATCATACACCAATCTTCCAAACCACTGCCTAACACACAAGTCCTATCTCCTAATCAAGTCTCTCCTCTCACATGCCCACAGAGCTCTAAAAACAACACGTCTGACACAGTTTAAGTCCAGGCTAGCTCTGCCTCAGTTTTATTCACCCAAGCTGTACATGTGCTCCATAGAAATCATATTCAAATATAGCACAATAGAATTTAAGAAAAAGGAGAAAAGAACCAATGATAAGTAAGAAGTGGAAATATGCAAATGAGAAGAGAACATACCACCTGTTCTAGCTTGAAAAGTTGGTATGTGGTGGAGATGAATGGTGGGGATGAATGAATAATATGCAAATGAAGTGAAATGAATATGTATGGGGTAGAAGAGACTAGAGAAACAAATAGTGATTGTGACAAATAAAAGTAGGGAATGAGTCTAATTCTAACTCTTACATAAACTTCCCTTTCAACTAAAAATGTCCTCATCTTTTCTTTCCTTGCGCTGTTGAATGATCAACACTACAAATTTAAATCAAATCAAAAAGATAGGAGTTGCATCTCAACAACAAAAAAATATCCACTCCATAGCTTAGTGTTGTTATAACAATAACAAAAATACATACTGGAACCATCTTTTTTACAAAGGCAAACTAACATTCCCGCACAAATTGTTGAACTGTTGCCAATTTACAGAAATATACCTAGCTCAGTGTTTGGAAAAATACTGATACTTTGTGACCAAACATCATGAATCAATAAAAAATAAAAAATAAATATAGCTTTCTTCTTGTGTTAAAAATATCTTTCCTTATCATTATCAATATCATTGGTGCTAAAGATTCCACAATCCATGTAAATACTCTGCATATGTGCAGAACACGATAAGTCACACAGAAATGAAACTGACAAAAATCAGTTTTTGTTTTTTTCTTTTTGTCTTTACCCCCAATTCTGGTGTTCAGTATACCCAAAATTGATATTCAGACATAACAATTTAAGTTCCTAACACAAGACATACACACTTAATGATGAACAATGTCAGCTTAGGGACATTAAATTTGCACTTCTAAACATAGGAGCCATTGTATACATTTTCTTCTTACAATTCTAGGTAAGCCCTGTCTATTTAAAATAACTCATCCTGTTTTGTAATTCAGTTCCAGTTGAACTATCTTGAACAGATTAATATTATTACTCTGCTGAGTGCTGTTGTTACTACCAGCTACTTGTGATTTTCCTCCAATCGTTGTTGGATATAGAACTAGCCTAGGTCTGTCAGTTTATAAACTGGTTCACCCTACGTCATTTTGTAGATTATACTTGTGCTGTTTCTACTGCAATTTGCTGTGATAGCTCCCTCCTTCATTTTCAGCTACAGTAATTCAGTTGTGTGAATGGGTTTTGCTGTTATTTTTTTCCCCAGTGCTAGATACCCAAGCTAGTAGTGTATCACCCTCCTTCATTTTTTAGCCTGTTTTGATGTTACTTGCTTCACAATGTTCCGCATTGAACTGCCTGAACTTTTTACTGGGGAGGATGGTAAAGACTTTGGGCAATGGGTTAAAAGATTTGAGATTGCTTCTGCGGCAGACTCCAGTGTTGCAGTCAAGCTGCACAATATACTATTGCCGTCCAGGTTATCAGGCTCAGCCTTCACGGTTTGGGAGAGTCTCCCCCCTAGTGAGCAGAAGGATTTTTAGTCTATCAAGAAGAAGCTGTCTGCAGTTTTTGGTCGGTTGGATTTTCTGGCGTCTTTTCAAACATACATGTATAAATGCCAGACCAAGGAAGCCCGAGGAGCCGATTGCAGTGTATGCTGCTGCCATAACGACGTTGGTAGAGGAGGTATTCCCTTCTTATGGCAGCTCTGCCAAAAAAGGAGAGAAGTTTAGGAGGTTTGTCGCGGGCTTACCGTAAGTAAGTTTCTTCAAGTCCGCGTTCACGGGTTAGGGGCCAAGGCTTTTCAGGAAGCAGTTGACATTGCTATCCGGATTGAAAGAGCTCATGTCATGGGGCAAACCACCCAGACTTTGACTTCGCCAGCTACGGTTGCCGCTGTTCAGGAGTCGGATGTCATGGAGCGCATCCTTCTTCGTCTGGACAATATAGAGAAGAAGTTTACATCCCTCTATCTTCATCCTTCTACCTCTCGCTCCCGTTCACCTACCTCAGACCAGCGATACGATGGATGGCGTAACCCTTCTTCTCGACATCGCTCACCTACTCCAGAACGTAGACAAGATACATGGCAACACCCATCTTCTCGACATCGCTCGCCTACCCCACAACGTAGACAAGATACATGGCAACATCCTTCTTCTTGACATCGTTCACCTACCCCAGAACGTAGACGAGATACATAGCAACATCCTTCTTCATCTCGCATTCATTCACCACATCGTCCTCATCCTTGTTCGCCAAGTCCAGATTGCATGCACGATATGTCGCAACATTATGCTGACGGTTACCGCCGGCGATCGCCAAGCCCAGACCGGAGGTCACATTACCCCCCAGGAGTCGATAATTCACGGCCTGATTCCCCCTCCTTCTCCAGCTACCACAATCCTTGCAGAGTACATTTCTCCCAGGATCAGGAAAACCGCTACTACAGTGTAGTTGGTGACAAGGGGCAACCACCAACTTCTCCACCTACAGCTCCAGTTAATAAGCCAAGTAAGGCCAAGTTCGACCCAAGAATGAGATTCTTCCTTACATACCGGTCATCGTGGAGTCCAATTACACCATGGCCTGCCTTGATACCGGTTCTTTAATTTCACTCATCAGCCATCAACTTTGGTCTGATATACCCAATACTCAACGAGGACCTATTCAGACAATTTTCTACGCGGCAACTTCTGTAACGAGAGAGAGCATTGACATAGGGGGACTTGCATCACTCTCCCTCCATCTTGGCCACAGAAGCGTTCAACATCAATTCCATGTGGCAAGAAATGTAAGTCACTCACTCATCCTAGGTTGGGATTTCTTTTGGCAACATCAGGCTTCTATATCATCAGTAACAGCAACTTTTGACATGCCTGGAACGTCAATTCCATTGGCAGACGAGGCAGCAACAACCCCACTATGATGCAATGCATTACTGGTTGACAGAGTAACCATTCAAGCTCGAATATTTTCTCGACATGGTATTACTCCCGATGGTTACGAAGGACTGTTTGAGCCCCAACTTTAAGAGCATTTTTCTGCTGCTGCTGCTGCAAGGTCCTTATGTACTGTTCAGAATAGACATATCATGGTCTGTCTCATTAATCCATCAGGAGACAGTGTTCAACTCCCAGCGGATTCACATTTGGGCCAGTTTCATTCTGTGACAGGCAAGCACCAAGAGGAATACCAACTGATTGAACCAGTAGTGGCTTCAGCATCCAGTGCTCCATATAAGGTCACTGACCTTCTCCCTTCTTCTGATCTTACACAGGAACAATATCGAAGAGCAGAACGGATACTTTCAGATTATTCTGACGTGTTCAGCACCTCTTCTAATGATATTGGTAGCACACACTTAGCTTCTCATCGCATCATCACAAGTACTGAGACTCCAATACGACAACGGGCGTACCGTACATCACCTGCTACTAAGGTTGAGATTCAACGCCAAGTGGATGACTTACTTGACAGGAACATAAACCAAGAGAGCCACAGCCCTTGGTCAAGTCCTATTACTAGTACGCAAGAAAGACAACACTTTTCATTTCTGTATCGACTATCGTAAGCTCAACGCTATTACGATAAGGGACTCTCACCCTATTCCGAGACAAGATGAATCCTTAGATGCCTTGAGTTCATCATCCTTCTTCAGTGTAATGGACCTTTCTAGTGGTTATTGGCAAGTTCCTCTCCATTCAAATGACAAGGAGAAAACTGCATTTTCAACAGGAACCAGCCTCTATCATTTTAATGTGATGCCATTTGGACTGGTAAATGCACCGATGACCTTTCAGAGGCTAATGGAAGTGGCCCTGCATGGCCTACATTGGTCGAAATGTCTCATTTACCTTAATGACTGCATTGTCATCGGAAGGAATTTCGATGAACACCTGAAGAACCTAGTAGAAGTCCTAGAACGTTTCCGCTTGGCTGGACTGAAGCTCAAGCCTAGTAAATGTCAGTTCTTCAGCAAGGAGGTCACTTACCTTGGCCACTGCATCAACACAGATGATCTTCTACCTGACCCTACCAACAGCAAAAGTCCAGAACTGGCCTACACCCAGAACAGCAACACAAGTTCGAGCCTTTTTGGGTTTAGCGTCATATTACAGACGTTTCATTACTGGATTTTTGCAAGTTGCCGTGCCACTTAACAGACTAACTCAGAAGAATACTCCCTTCGTCTGGTCTGATGCCTGTGAAAAGTCCTTTCACCAGCTGGCACTGGTCAGTCCACCACTCCTCGTCTACCCAGACTTTGGGAAGGAATTCAGACTAGCTACTGATGCTTCAAGTGACGCTGTTGGGGCCATCCTATCACATGTCCACGACAACAGAGAGAGAGTAATTGCTTACTATAGTTCTACACTCACTCAGACAAAAAGAAGATGGTCAACATTTGATCGTGAGCTATGGGCCATTGTCTAAGCTGTCCGGCATTTTAGACATTACCTTAGAGGTCAGCACTTCACTGTTGTCACAGACCACCAACCCCTGCTAAGCTACAAGAAACTTCCCATCCAAGATGACACAACCGGAAGGAGAGCTCGCTGGATGGTGGAACTGCACTCATACTCATTTTCGATCATACATCGCCGTGGCAGCTCTCACACTAATGCAGATGCACTGTCCCGTCATCCATCACCTTCAGATGGTGACTCACATCTCCCTTCTTTGATATCTCTGCATCTGTGCTCCCTGATTGCCACTGGACCTACAAGTTCCATCAGTACACAAACCAAGTCAACAAGACGTGAGCCAGAATCCTTGAACTCAGCAAGTTCTGTCAATGTACCATCCCTTCTTACTTCAACGTCAGACGTTGCTAGTGAGCGTCTACTACCCAAGATTCTCCATCACCAACAACAAGATGAGGATATACAGGCCATCAAACACATGGTGGAGAAAAACATCAAATTCAGTCCCAAAGAAATTCGTCGGCACTCACCAAGAATGCAACGCTTCTTATGGCAATTGAACCGGTTTACCGCACAAGATGGCTTCCTCTATCGCACAAAGACAGACAGACGGAAGTCAACCACTTTGTACCAAGCAGTTATCCCTCAAAGTTTGGTACATGAAGTGCTCCAACTGCTCCACAGTCACCCAACTTCTGGCCATTTCAGTGCACAGAGAACACTTTCCGGAGCTGAGAATAATATGTACTGGCCATTCATGCATCAGGATGTTATGGACCACTGTGAGACATGCACAGCTTGCGAGTTGTTCAGAAATCCAACACCAGGTCACCAAGCACCCCTGCATAGCGTCTCCACATCTTACCCATTCCAGATGGTGTTTGCTGACATTGCAATGCTCCCTCCTTCCTCTAGTGGCTTTTGCTACATCCTTGTGGTTGTAGACCACTTTACGAATTTCATCAATATGTATGCCATGAAGAATCAGACAGCTGCAACTGTGTCAAAACACCTGTTTGAAGACTATGTCAGAGAACATGGACTACCAGACGTGCTGCATACTGATCAGGGCCGTCAATTTGAGTGAACTCTTGTTCACCAACTTTGCAAACAGCTTGGTATCTAGAAAACTCGCTCATCTCCATATCACCCCCAAGGTGCTGGTATAGTGGAGAGGACCAATCGTGTCATCAAAGACCAGCTTGCTGAATACATGGTGGAAAGAGGAGGTGATGGGATCAACATCTCAAACAGGTCGAGTTGGCATACAATACAACCGTACACTCGTCAACTGGGTATACTCCCTTCTTCATGCTATATGGAAGAGAAGCACGTCTGCCTCACTCTCTACCTCACCGTGACTTGAGATCAGCTAACACTCTTTACCAGTATGTACAAGACCTATGTTCCCGGTTACATCGAGCCTTCCAGCATGCTACCTCATGTAACAATAAGGCACGAGCCAAACAGAAGGCAACTTACGACAAGAAAGAATGAGATGTACAGTACCAACCAGGAGATGTGAAAGAGATGGTAGTGCACAAGAACCACATCAAACCATATCGATCTGAGTGGAACCATCAAACACCCACATCATATGATCTTCCTCACTTCCAGTATCCTCATCTGTCAAATGATCATCCTCACATCAAATACCCATATTAGTCCATGGGCCAAGACCAGTAATTTGGGTTATTGGTACCACTCCAGGTGGCAAGATCTACTTATGCATTTTGAAATGTCCTATATCTATACATACTATTTTGATATGATAGCATTTCCAGACTGGCAGCTTAGTCATATAATCAGCAGTTTCCATGGCAACACAACACTAAAACCGGTATTATTCAAAGAAACAGTTATAAGTCATTTAAAAATTATAAAAACACTTTTGAATGCGTAAAATGTACAGTTTAAAATCCTCACCATAAAGGAAAGTAATGAAATGCAAATAACATTACCATTTATAACGGTTGCCATGGTAATGACACCAGAATAGCCTAAAATCAAGGATTTTTGAGTAATTTCAGTAATATATTACACAATATGCTCATTCACGACAAGTTAAAGTCCCCTTTCCAAAATATTGACAAAACTATATGACTAATACATGATATAAGCCAAGAATATGCTATATAGTACCTTCCCATTGTTACCGTGGCAACATATATTAGAATTACCAAGATGACCTGTAAGGTACTATATGCCCTATTTGGGCTATATTTTGGCATTGGAGAGGTGTTGACTGTTCATTTTGGCGTCTATACCCAAGTTTTCAGGCACAGTGAATGAAAGTTAAGAATACCTCACCATGAAGAAAAGTAATGAAATGCAAAGTACATTACCATTTATAACGGTTGCCACGGTAACGACACCAGAATAGCCTAACATCAAGGATTTTTTGATTTCAGTAACAGATTAGATAATATGCTCATTCAAGACAAGTTAAAGTCCCCTTTCCAAATTATTGAAAGACTATATGACTAATCTATCATATAGGCCAAGAATATGTTATATAGTACCTTTCCATTGTTACCATGGCAACATGAATTAGAGTTACCAAGATGCCCTGTACGGTACTATATGCCATATTTTGGCTAAATCAGACCAAAATAACCATAAAGTATTCTGCCACTGCATATTACAAGCTGTTTCTTATGGTTTGGAAAGATATAACATTGTGATGACTACATTAGATGCCACAGAAAAACTTCATTTGATTGTATGCAATGTTCGAACCAGCACAGATTCATTTCACTAATGTCAATTTGTTTGTTATTGTATCAAAACTTTGAAGACCCTGGGATGTATATCTCTTGGCATATGCACACTGTGGTCACCCATTGAGAAGATGTTTCAAGATGCTGGAATGAGGGACCTATGTGTAGAGTCAGGTGTCATTTCTATTGGCTCTGTAGCTTGAGTGATGAAATGCTGCAAGTACAACCGTGCAGTCAAGTTGTTGTACGAGGCATTTATGTGACAGGCATGGAAAGGCTTTCTACCCTGTCTAGAAACTAACCACACTGACGACCAGGTTCACCTGAAAGAAAGCTTTAGAGTCGTGAACAGCCTATGTGAAGATGTTTCTCAAGCTGCTGGCTGTGAGATGATTGAGAATCAGTCCTTTGAGCCCATCTTCAAGCTGTTTGATGTCTACGGCCAGAGATTTTCTGAACAACTTGGTAGGACCTCTTTGGCAGAATCCCAGTTGACCAGAAAATTTAAGAAACCATCAACAAGGACACACAGACACAGGTACTGCCTGACATCTAAGTACAGAAGCTCATACTATTTCGAGGGAGTTGAAAGACATGGTCAGCAGAAACAGTTTACAGCACTTCAATCATCCGGACCTGCAACTAATCCGGATAAGAAAAGATGAGACTGATGTTTGTTCATTTGTGGAAATAATTGAGAACAGCTGAGCCATAATGAAACGGAGTTGGTCAACTTGCCTACTGTATCCTGGCCCAACCAGATATTGACGATGACCTGCTGAAAGTTCACACAGTTGGAAAAGAGGCATACTGAGAAGATCGTTTGGAAAAAGAGCAACCCACTGTAAACTTTCATGACAAGATGAAAAAAGAGAGCCTGAAGACCTTCCTCAACATCAATAAAAAGCAGGCTGGTTACAAAGCTAAAGGGAATCGGGTAATCGTGAAGGCAGACCGAAACCTCTTTGGGTGCATGCATGATCATCTTTGCTCACAGCAGAGCGCTATCTATTAGAGAGGTTCTAGCACGCACACTAGCACGACGGATACCAGGGTCACTGGCAAACAGCGATGGCTCTCTGCGCAAGACAAACAGAGCTGAAGAGAATTGTGTCACCAGCAGATCTCACTCCAAAGCCTTCAGCTTGTATCATTGATGGAATGAGCCTTGTCCATAGACTCAAAGGGGATGGCAAGTCATTTGCACATCTAGCAGTTGCTGCACTGACGCTAGCTCTGCACTAAGGCACTGATAGTGCCAGGATTGATGTCGTGTTCGATGTCTCAGGGATGAGTCCATCACGAATGCCGAGAGATGCATTAGAGGTTCCACTGCAGGAACACAGAAGAACATTGCACCTTGTCACAACCCCTGAAAACAAAAATAAGCCTCATCAAATTCTTTGTCGATCAGTGGAAGCAGCCTGCAGAGGGGGGGGGGGGAGGGGGGGGGGGAGGGGGGGGGGGCTTCATGATAAGTCACTTTATGTGGCAAGTGGAGAAGCACTATGCAGAAACTATAACTCTGAATACAACATCCAAGAGGAAGCTGGCACACGAATGCTTCTTTATGCATTGCATGCTTGCATGCTGCGGAGGATGGAGTCAGATCCATAGCCAAAAGACACAGATGTGCTGATAATCTGTGTCTGTGTTATCGTGCTGTCCCATGGCGCCGGCTAATTAGCCTAACTGGCCCATAACATTTGATTTAAATGACAAGCAGTAAAAATCTCTCGAGCCGCAGAGATTTTATTTTTGTTAAATTTTTCCACTGTGCCCTCATCGCTTCCATTCCGTCTCCATTCTGGTTCCTTACCGCTTACAACGTGCTCATACCAGCTAGTGTCATCATGTTGACCATTCCCTCGCCGGTCTCGCCAGATCCCCACCGGATGGGTACCTGCTGCTTACCGCCCGGAACGCAGCCATAAAAGGGCCGTTCGCTGAACGTTCGCTTGGCCTTGAAGACGTCACACACGGTATATAAAAGCTGAGCACTCACCTTAGCTACCGGTCACACTTCAGTTCTCGAGTTCACGGATGTACGTCCTCATCGTTCTTCTCAACAACTATTCATAAATCTTCATAATTCTTCATAATGCCTATACATGAACGCAGGGGCACCAGAGCGACTTACAAATTAGAGGGGGCCAACAAAAAGGGCACCTACAAAGGGGCACTTTAATAAAGTAATAGGTGCACTTGTCAAAGTAAAAGGGGCAATTTTCCTTTGTACGAAAGGGCACTTCTGGGGTACTTCAAAAATAAGGGGGGGCACTGTGCACACCAGCCCCCCCCCCCCCCCCCCTCCCCCCATCCCCAATGGTGCGGCGCCTCTACATGGAGGGAAAGCAGGGGAAGGGGTAAAGCTAGGAAGCTCGATCCGCAGGAAACAACAGAGGAAGCATTTTGTATACATTAAAATATGGAGTCATGGTGTCTGACACGGTTTCTGAACGGGCACAATGCAAAACACGGCAACACCTAGGCCGGTTTGGAGACGTTATGAGGACGGTGGAATGATAAGATGACGTTATTAGGTCGTTAAAATGATCGGTGAGGGGCCGGTATGAGGCGGTGGGTCAACGATGAGCGAACGGTGAGAGCCTGCATGGCGAGAACCCGTAACAAGGCCGGTATATAGTAACAGCCCGTCGGACAAAATATGACACATCGTCACCGTTCTCACTGCCCCACGAACGGGTCCATAACGGCCTCGTACCAGCCCACCGTCCTTATACCGTCCTCTTATAGTCCTCATATCGGGTTCTCACCGTGTGTCACCGCTTGCACCCACACGGCAAAACTTTTGTCAGGTCTCGCCTGGTCTCTTTGGCCATGCACTAACAGGCCCTTACCATGCATGTTCACCGATCACACAAAATTTACCACATGGTGGCACACAGTAGGCTTAGCTGGCGCAATGGAACAGCTACTTTAGCAAGAAGCTGACCTGCTTTCTGAGAAGTCTGGCTGGACAAAGCGCATCAGGTACATTTTACATTTGCAAACTTGCAAGCTTTTTTGGTGAAGATGTCTGCCAGGCTCTAACGCCTGCCTTTACTGGCTGCGACATAGTGCGTTTGCAGGCCGTGGAAAGCTGGGTGCACTGAAGCTCCTGACTTTCCAGCATCTTGGTGAGAATGGGATGTTTCAACAAACCTAATAGACAAGATACAAGAGTTTGTGTGTTGAAATATATGCATTCACATCCACAATCTTAGACCAGATCAATGAACTCCGCTACCATCTCTTCTATGCAAAACGAGGGTAGGTAAAATCCAGCCATGCAAAGACTCTTTGCACATGCATGTTCTTCGCGCGAACTACCAGGATGCAATATGGCGACGCTGCCTTGTGAGTTTACCTGTAGTCATAGATCCAAAGTGGGTGGACCACAGCAGGCGCGGATCCAGGATTTCTCAGGGGAGAGGGCCCAATTTTTGTATTTGTTTTGCTCCCAAAAATTTGGAAATTTGGACCCCCCCCCCCCCCTTGATCGCCAGGTTAAAAGTTAAAAATCACGTGATTTTACACCTTTTTTTACCGGGGGAGGGGGGGGGAGGCCCCCCCCCCCCCCCCTGGATCTGCCACTGGACCACGGATGGCTATGGCAATCTGTCCAAAGAATAAATGTGAGGCTCTGCACCAGAATTTCCTGTCTCGTGAACCAACTGAAATGCACTAACATGTGCAAATTAATGACCTTCACATACCAGCAGGAAGATGATGAAGATGAAGTTAAAGAAGTAGCAGAAGTCAAGGTAGACGATTCAGACACAAACTCATGATAAATTAAAGTGAGATGAATATATTTTGTTCCAAAAGAAATGTAGGGAAAAAAAATGACTGCAGGAGTAATTTTGAGAAAGTTTGTCGAAGTGAGGATGAAAATACATGCAGTAGATGTTGCTTTCTTCCTTCTTGTCAATTCAGGATGAAAACAAAGAGAGGTTGTTGCAGAGAAAAGAGTCAGTGACCTGTGATCTATTTACCACAAGTCACCAGTATCTAATTGACAAATAAGCTGCCATTAGCAAAGTCATGGTGACAAATTAGGGTAGGCTTAAAATTCCAAATCACATGGAAAGGACACTTCTAGGTTAAACTCGAAGATGTACTAGATATATTTATCAGTTCATCATTTCGAACAATCAATGTAAAGTCTCAAAGGCATATACATGGTTTTTCTGGCTTTGAGAATGTGAATTTGTGTCCAAATGGATTACTTAAATTCAATCACACCTTTCTTTTAAAGAGAGTAAAAAAAATAGGAAAGGGTGGATGTGACAAAATAGTTCCTGAAACTTCGTGCAAACCGCCTGTAATATTTCTGCCCAAAGAAGGCGTTTTGATAAACAGGAACAAATTTTCTGGCATTCATATTTACCTTTGACTCAATTATTCTCATTTTGCTTGTAATATTCTTCGGGACAGTTTTGATACAATAGCAAATAAATAGTCATTAATGTGATGAATCTGTGCTGGTTCCAGCATTGCATACAATTAAATGAAGTTTTCTGGCATCTAATGTAGTCATCATAATGTTATATCTTTCTAAACCCTAAGAAACAGCTTGTAATATGCAGTGGCAGAATACTTTTATGGTTATTTTGCTCTGATTTTATGCAAATGTATGAAAAATAGCAGTGATGTCCTATGTTAATGCCCGAAATAATGCTTTAGCTGTGTTCCCTGTGCCTGAAAACATGGGAATAGACACCAAAATGAACTTTCAACACCTCTCCAATCCGAAGATATAGCCAAAATATGGCATATAGTACTGTACAGGGCATCTTGTTAACTCTAATTCACGTTGCCATGGTAAAAATGGGAAGGTACTATATAACATATTATATTATTCTTGGCTTATATGATAGATTAGTCATATAGTATTTCAATAATTTGGAAAGGGGACTTTAACTTGTCTTGAATGAGCATATTGTCAAATATGTTACTGAAAATACGCCAATATCCTTGATTGTGGGCTATTCTGGGGTCGTTACCGTGGCAACCGTTATAAATGGTAATGTAATTGGCATTTCATTACTTTTCTTCATGGTGAGGTATTCTAAACTCTTATTCCCTGTGCCTGAAAACCTGGGTATAGACGCCAATATGAACAGTCAACACCTCTCCAATGCCAAAATATAGCCCAAATAGGGCATATAGTACCGTACAGGGCATCTTGCTAATTCTAATATATGTTGCCATGGTAACAATGGGAAGGTACTATGTAGCATATTCTTGGCTTATATCATGTATTAGTCATATAGTTTTGTCATTATTTTGGAAAGGGGACTTTAACTTGTCGTGAATGAGCATATTGTGTAATATATTACTGAAATTACTCAGAAATCCTTGATTTTAGGCCATTCTGGTGTCATTACCATGGCAACCGTTATTAATGGTAATGTAATTTGCATTTCATTACTTTCCTTTATGGTGAGGTATTTTAAACTACATTTTTACGCATTCTAAAGTGTTTTTATAATTTTTAAATGACTTTAACTGTTTCTTTGAATAATACCGGTTTTAGTGTTGTGTTGCCATAGAAACTGCTGATTATATGACTAAGCTGTCCATTCGGAAATGCTATCATAACTTTTTACACGTATATATGCCCAACAAACAAACAAAAAGTACAAAGGTTTTGCCACCTCTGGTGGTACCAGTATCTGGTCTGGCCCATGGACTATATCTGTCAGATAAGCATCCTGCCTTCACTCAACAAGATAACGTTAAGACCTCTCATCCTTTCGTCACGCCTTTGTCTGGCTCCCTCCCACCATTATGGAGTGGAGGCCAGATAAATCACCATCCTGAGGGACTACAGCTACCCCCAGACGGAGATGCTCTACCCCCGGACGGAGATGCTCTACCCCCGGACGGAGATGCTCTACCCCCGGACGGAGATGCTCTACCCCCTGGCGGAGAAGGCCAGCCACAGTTGAGAAAAGGATCTGGCCGCCTAGTTCAGAAACCTTCTAAGTATCGCGATTTTGTATCTGAATGATGTATGTAGGTCAATGAATTTGCAGTACTTTTCATAGAGCCAGTATATTAATTTTATTACTAGTTTTTATTTGGATTAATAATGTTAATCTGTTCAAGATAGATCAACTGGAACTGAATCACAAAAGAGGATGATTTATTTTAAATAGACAGGGCTTACCTAGAATTGTAGGAAGAAAATATATACAATGGCTCCTATGTTATAAAGCGCAAATTTAATGTCCCTAAGCTGACATTGTTCATCATTAGGTGTGTATTTCTTGTGTTAGAAACTTAAATTGTTATTTCTGAATATCAATTTTTGGTATACTGGAAAACAGAAACAACAGATTTTTGTCAATTTCACTTCTGTGCGACTTATTGTGTTCTGCACATATGCAGGGTATTTACACGGATTGTGGAATCTTTAGCACTAATAATTTTGATAATGATAAGGAAAGGTATTTAAAAAGGAAAAAAAGCTATATTTGGTGTATTTTGTTTTTGTTTGTTTTGATGATTCATGATGAGCTAGGTAATAAATCTGTAAATTGGCAACAGTTCAGCAATTTGTGCGAAAATGTTAATTTGCCTTTGTAACGATCTATATAAAAAAGCATTGGTACTGTTAACGAACAAACAAAATGGTTCCAGTATGTATTTGTATTTTGTAACAACACCAAGCTATGGAGTAAATATTTTGTTGTTGTTGGGATGCAACTCCTATCAGATTTGATCTAGATTTGTAGTATTGATCGTTCAATAGCGAAAAAAAAGAAAAGAAAGATTTGTTATCGGTAAAGGAAATATGTATAAGACAAATTTTATATATTCTTTATCATTGACAGAGCAACTGTAAGAAATTCTTATGAATTGGAAATAGGCCAACAGTTGTCCGTATTGTTGGTTTGGTTTGTAATGTTTCTATTTGAAGAGAAAAACAAATAACAGCAGGAATATGTATTGAAATTTTCAGACAAGAAAAAAAAACATGGTTATGTACAAACAATAGAGGAAGAAGAGAATTTTTTTTTTTTTCTTCATTTGGTTATAAAAAACAAACAACAACACAAAGTTGGGAATTTGAATTTGACCTACGGAAGTATATTTATGACAATGTTGTGTGTTTTAAAAGTGTATGCAGGATAGCATTTTGGATTTATAGGTAGCGGTATGACAATGTCTTCCAAGTAATTCATGACAATTTTTTTCTTTCTTTCTTTCTGTATTATACATGTAGTTCAGTTAGTAATTGTAAAGGTGTCAAACTATTCTTTACTGTTAAGTGCGTATACAAGACATTTGTTGTCACAGTGTGGCTATTCAGAATGGGAAAAGCTAAAAAAGTTGAAAGACTAATTTTTTTTAAAACATGTAATTCCAAATTTTGAAGATAGAAGTTTCAGATAGAGAGCCGTTATAAAGAACCAGGCTCATGAAGAAAAAGAGCAATTTTTTATAAATTCTCTTGTTATCTGTTTTAATGCATGTACCTCGGGTATGGCTGACACAGGAAATCTGAGTAGATTACAATTGTATGATATTAAATTTAATGATTTACCGGTAGCTCTTTTACGGAAAAATGAGGACATTTTTAGTTGAAAGGGAAGTTTATGTAAGATTTAAAATTAGACTCATTCCCTACTTGTATGTGTCACAATTACTATTTGTTTCTCTAGTCTCTTCTCCATACATATTCATTTTACATCATTTGCATATTTATTTCATCCATTCATCTCCACCACATACCAAATCTTAAAGCTAGAACAGGTGGTATGTTCTCTTCTCATTTACATATTTCCACTTCTTACTTATCAGTGGTTCTCTTCTCCTTTTTCTTATGAATATTCAGTTTTATTCTTGAATCCTATTTTGCTATTGGTTGATAATGTATTTTTCATTTGAATATAATCTGCATGAAGGACATGTACAGCCTGATAGAATAAAACTCATGTATTATGTTTGGATTAGCGGAGTGAGAGAATGAATTAAATGTATCAAATGAAATGCATTGCATATGCTTTTTGCAAAGGGCAAAGTCACACCACCCACACACACGTGTGGCATGATTAATTTTGTAAGGGATGTTATTTGGATCTGCAAAGTCCGAATTCATACCTAAATCCCAATTGTTTTATTGAAACAACACATAAGCAACTTTGGCGCAAGTCGCTTTTTGCACTCTTGCAAAAAATGCCTCGTGTTCATCCAAGCGTGAACACATACCACACAAAAATGGTACCAAATGATTTAGGATAAAACACTCTTTCATAAGATGTATAATAATTTACTGGTCATAGATGAGTTTTAAAATAATCAGCAATTGTCTAGGTGTAAACTTTTTTTTGACTCGCACTGTAGTACGATGTTGATGTCAATTTTGCGTTGGTTTGAGGCAAGATAGCTACAGCCATCTCAAAATGAGAAGGAAGACTGATGTCATTGTTCGAGCAAAATTTAGAGGTTATTGCGACATAATATATGAATATATGTATGAGCTCCGGTCAGATCGCGCGCAAAACAAATTTTTTGCCCTTAAAAAAAAAAAAAAAAAAAATTGCTGAGATTTTGTGTGTGTGTGTGTAAGATCATTACGGTACTGTAAATTAAAAAACAGTAGGGACCTAGGATAGAACCTTGTGGTACACCATGTTATAGAAGAAAAATTGGAGGAATTATTATTATAAACTACATATTGAGATCTATCAGAAAGATTACTTTCAAACCAAGATGACAGACAAATTTGAGTGTTGTTCTAGTTTCCGAGTGGTGAGTCAACACACCGATTACCGAGCTGGGAGACATTGCCAGGCATAGCGCCAGGTGGAGGGGCATAAATTGAAACTTTAAAAAAAATATAAAAAAATTATTTTTCAATTTATGCCCCGACTTTGACATTTTTTCGGCGGCAAAAAAGTGCGGTTTATACACCGTTATATACGGTAGTACCTTATTCTCACAGCAGACACGAGTGTCATGCAGTAATGTGTGAGAAGTGTTAAAAAAGATATTTCAGTAAAAAAAAAGTCTACGTGAGCAGTCTATACTCCAAATGAGAAGTGGAATGAAAGCCATGATTTGAAGGTGTGTGTTTAGTGTATGATACATGGTTAGTGAGTGTGTTACGTATAGCAAGACAGAGAGAGAGATAAATAATACAGTACACGTCTGCGTACGTATGTTGCATGCAGTCCTATTGTTGATTCTGTATTGTGTTTGCTGCAAGTTGGATCTCGTAACTTCTTGATCGTTGATAAAGGGAATGCAGTGTCAGATTGATCTTTACTCATGAGGAAATACTATTGGAATACATCTCAAAACCAAGGTAGGCCAAATTATTAAATTTAATCACTTTCTGAGTTTAGATCTATATTGATTGACTACAATGAGTGGCTTTCTCTCTCCGTTTGTCCCTCCATGGCCGATTTCAGGATTGCGGCTTGCAATTACTGTACCTGGCCTGTACTGTGTCGGTGTGTGCAACCAAGTCTAGGCTAGCTGATGAGTGAATGTACTTTCGCGCGAAGTTTTAAACTTGTTGTCCAGGCAATGACACGCCCATTCCCTCGGGCCTGTCTAATTATGAAAGTAATTTCGCGACATGAAATTGATTATTTCAAGGCTCTTACGGACGGATTGGCCTAGAAGGAAGAGCCTTCTTTAGAGCTGGATATCTCCTATTTTATGGAACTTCTGGAGTCGGCAGATGGGTGAGTTGTCTTAGTTAAAGAAAATACTTTCTTTTAAACTTTGTTTTATTATAAATAAATTAGTAACTGTAAGAGGTGCAGCGCCACCTCTTGGCTAGAAGCAGAACAATGTCAGAGGACTCGAATGAGCAGAAAGGCTGAATGTAAGCAGCGCGAGACAAACCAGAATATAACTTCTTCAGTGTTAACAAACCCACTGTTTCCAAGAGTAGTTCTTAATTGAGAGTCATAGTAAGATACTACAACATGGTGTCAGAAGTGGCGACGTTTGAAGCAGTTATTTGTGTAATAATCTACTAGATTTGAGGAGCCCTACGCGGAACTGTAGATGTGGGACCGGGCAGAGTGACTCGGATATTAATGATATGAACGTGAGTACGTACCTAGTCACCGAGTGCTCTAAGTCTAACTAAGCCTTACCACTTTCTGTCGAGAGATGTATACATAACACATGAATGAGAGAAGGAGATATACATAGCAACACAGTGGAAAGTGAAGTCTTACGAGTCAAAAGAGAGAAAGAAAACAAAAGTGACAGTCTCCATTACCATTGACATTAGCCGATTAGGCATAAGTTTCTCTGATTGATAAATGAAACAGAAAGGTGGAAACTAGTGCAACTATGGAAGCACTTAAGCCTCCTCAACAGCTAGATTTGGAGGCGCGAAACCTCCCGCAGGTATGGAAGCTCTGGAAGGAGGAACTGATGTTGTATCTAGACCTAGCCATGGCTAGCAAGGAAGATCAAACCAAGGTAAAGATGTTGTTATACCTTGTTGGCAGTACAGGCAGAGAGCTGTATCAAACAATCAAGCCAAAAACTGAAACATTAGATGAGGTTGTTAAAGCGTTTGACCACCATTGTAATCCTCCTCGTAATGAAACAGTTGATCGTTTCAAGTTCTTTACAAGGGATCAGCAAGCCGGAGAAACATTTGATACATATTTGACAGCACTGAAACTGCTTGCTGCTAACTGCAATTTCTCTACCCTGGCAGATGGTTTGCTTCGAGACCGCATCATATGTGGAATTAAAGAGTCAACTTTGCGAGAGAGACTGTTGAGGGAAACAGAGTTATCTCTAGAAAGCTGTATCCAGATCTGCCGTGCATCAGAACTGACCAAAAGTAGGATGGGTGTATTAGATCGAGATACAGTGCATGCAGTCAGAGAGACATCTAGTAAAAATCTGTATCAAAGGCAGTCACAGAAGCAGACGCTTGGAGCAAGGAAACCACGCAAATGCCGGTTCTGTGGACTAGACCATGAATTCATAAAGGAGAAATGTCCTGCTTTTGGCAAACAATGTACACGATGTGGAAAGATGAACCACTTTAAGAGCCAGTGTAAGACTATGCTGACTAACGTACATGGGGTTTACAAGGAAGGAGAACTAGAGGAAGATCCAGAATTCACGCTACATGTGATCACTCTTGAACCCGAAGAGGTAAACTGTATTCAAGGACGGCCAAAGAAACGGATCTTTGCAAACATGATGGTCCATGGACGTTTGGTGAAGTTTCAAGTTGATTGCGGGGCAACCTGCAACGTCCTACCTTGTACAGCCATTAACACAGGTGCCTTAAAGCTCCAGCCAACCAAGGGATTGCTGTCTATGTACAATTGGAGTACAATGCAACCAATGGGAAAATGTCATTTAAAGGTTGTAAATCCCAAGAATCAGGAGGCCTTTGATGTTGAGTTCATCGTTGTGGACAATGGGAAGCTGACACCCATACTTGGTAGTGAGACCAGTCAACTGATGGGCTTAATCACGGTGCAGCATGAGAAAATCATGGAGGTGAATGACACACCAAGGATGAGCTCTGCAGAACAATTTTGTTATGAGTATGCCGATGTGTTTGATGATGGAGTTGGGAAGCTACCTGGCCAGTACAAGATAGAACTGGATCATACAGTGAAACCTGTTGTACACCCACCTAGACGAGTACCAGTTGCTGTTAAAGAGAGATTGAAAGCTGAACTGGAGAAGCTGGTAGAAGCAGATATTGTTGCTCCAGTTGATACACCAACCGAATGGGTCTCAAGTCTTGTGTGTGTCAACAAAGCAAACAACAAATTGAGGATTTGTCTAGACCCACAAGACCTGAACAAAGCTGTCAGAAGGAACCACTACCCAATGAAGATAATTGAGGATATTCTGCCAGACCTGACTAAGGCAAAGGTGTTTTCAGTAGTTGATGCAAAGAATGGGTTCTGGCATGTAGAACTTGAGGAAGACAGCTCATACCTGGCAACATTCAATACCCCATTCGGCCGCTACAGATGGAAGAGGCTGCCCTTTGGTATTGCCTCAGCACCAGAGGAGTTTCAGCGTAGGCTAGATGAAGCACTGGAAGGTCTGCAAGGAGTGAGCACAATAGCAGATGACATACTAGTGTATGGTGAGGGTGAAACAGTGACAGAAGCTGAGATAGACCATGACACCAAGCTGAGAGCTGTGATGCAAAGATGCAGGGAGAAAAATCTGAAACTCAACAAACAAAAGTTGAAGTTCAAAATGAAGGAAGTGTCCTTCATGGGTCACCTGATCACTGAAGAAGGATTGAAACCAGACCCAGCAAAAATAAAGGCGGTGAGAGACATGCAAAATCCTTCAGATGCTGCTGGAGTACAACGATTTCTTGGATTCGTTAATTACCTGAGCAAGTTCCTCCCAAACCTGAGTGAGATGTGCGAACCACTACGGTCTCTGACGAAGAAAGATGTAGAATGGTGCTGGCTGGATGTGCATGATAATGCAATCAAGAGAATCAAGAAGGCAGTAACTTCAGAACCAGTACTGAGGTATTTTGACAAGGACACAGAGCTTGTTCTGCAAGCAGACGCCTCTGAAAAAGGCCTAGGAGCTGCAATCATGCAGGCGGGTCAGCCAATCGCTTACACAAGTAGGGCCCTGACTGAGGCGGAGACACGCTATGCCCAAATAGAGAAGGAGTTGCTTGCAGTTTGGACCTTTGGACTAGAAAGATTCCATCAGTACACCTATGGCAGGAAGGTGATTGTTCAAAGTGATCACAAACCACTGGAGATCATCACAAAGAAAAACATGCATCAAGCTCCCAAAAGACTCCAGAGACTCATTCTTCGCTTGCAAACTTATGATGCTGATATCATCTATCATCCGGGCAGCAAGATGTACATTGCTGATACGCTTAGCCGAGCTTATCTACCTTCAATGGAGGAGGATGGAAGACGAGTAGAGATGGAACAAGTCAACCTGTTGGATCACCTGCCAATTGCAAAACCATTATTGGAAAAGCTAAAGCAATGCACAGCAGAGAATGAGGTGATGCAAGAGCTATGTGCAACAGTAATGAATGGATGGCCCAGGAGGCAACAAGATCTCCCATCAAATGTCAGACCATACTTTCACATAAGGGATGAACTAAGCATCTCGGATGGTCTCATCTTCAGAGGTGAAAGAGTCGTGATACCAAATAGCATGAGGAAGGGCATGATCGAACGACTACATTCATCTCATCTTGGAGAAAGCAGCTGTTTAAAGAGAGCACGAGAATGCCTCTATTGGCCCAATATGAACAGTGAAGTGAAGAATTACATACAGAGATGTGATGTGTGTAGAGCCATGGGTACCAGACAGCAGAAGGAGCCTTTACAGCAGCATGAGGTGCCAGACAGACCTTGGGCAAAAGTAGGGGCAGATCTGTTTGTCCTTGATTCCCGCAACTACCTGGTGATAACAGACTACTATTCCAACTTCATAGAGGTAGACTCTCTGACAACTACAACTTCAGCTGCTGTGATACACAAAATGAAAGCCCAATTTGCCCGACATGGAATTCCAGAGGAAGTGATAACAGATAATGGCCCACAGTTTGCATCTGACGAATTTGCCAGGTTTGGGGCCACGTGGGAATTCAAGCACACAACAACATCTCCCCTTTATCCTCAGGCAAATGGTAAAGTGGAAAATGCTGTGAAGACCGCCAAAGCACTTCTTAAGAAGGCAAAAGAAGGACACACAGACCCATATCTGAGTTTGTTGGCCTATAGAAATACGCCAACACCCGGGTTTACTTCCAGTCCAGTGCAACGACTAATGAATAGAAGAACCCGAACTACACTACCAACTACCTCAAAGCTACTAACATGCGAGGTTCCCCCCGGGGTGAAAGAACAGAGGAAGAGGACCAAAGAGCAGCAAGCACAACAGTACAATCGGTCAGCTAAAGAAATGGCTTCATTGAAGCCAGGTGACGTGGTACGCATCCAACCACATAATAGGCAAAAGGAGTGGCGAAGAGCAAAGGTCCTTCGTTCAGCACCAGAGCCACACTCATATGTGGTGATGACAGAGGACGGAGCTACTTATCGTAGAAATAGGAGACATCTTCGCCAAGTGGCTGAAACCTGGAGTCGCCGTGAGCCTGATGATGGGGTGATAATTGAACCAAGTACGCAGATACAGCCACCCACAAGCAGTGGTGATGCCCAAATTGCAACACAAGTGAGGAGTGAAGACAAAACCAGATATGGTCGCAATATTCGTCCACCAACCTATCTCCAAGATTTTGTGAAGTAGGAACTCAGTTTGAAGGTGTTCGAGAAACAAACAACATTGGATCTACAGCTTAAATATGAACAATAGACAGTGAACGAGGTATAAAGGACTCGGGGATATTTCGTTCATTATACCGAACTCCTGGACATTTGACCTTTAAGGCCTATTATTCTCATACTTGGACAGTTGAACTATTCATGTTCATTATGTGCTCAATTTACATATCACTATAACCGGTTTTGGAACCCTTTTGTCACAACTCTTTCTCATCTGATATTTATGCATATTGTTTGCAGTAGTTGGATTTGAAACCTCAAGTCTAACATTTAAACTTTTATTTTTTGGACTTGCTTTTACATATTTTCATATGAAAAAAAAAAGAAAAAGAAAAAAGAAAGAAAAATGAAGGGAAAGATGTAAGAGGTGCAGCGCCACCTCTTGGCTAGAAGCAGAACAATGTCAGAGGACTCGAATGAGCAGAAAGGCTGAATGTAAGCAGCGCGAGACAAACCAGAATATAACTTCTTCAGTGTTAACAAACCCACTGTTTCCAAGAGTAGTTCTTAATTGAGAGTCATAGTAAGATACTACAACAGTAACTAAAAAGTTAAATTTTTGTATTGGCCTCCCTACTACTAGTCACTAGACTTACTACAATTTGAATTTTTAAATTATTCTTTTTAACATCAGTAAGTTGGAAAAATGTATTTTACTGCTCTTTAGGTGTCATAAATTGTCACTAAAGTACCGATTTTGAGTGAAATCACAGCTTTTACTACACAGCCAGGATAGTAATGCACCTAGATCTATGTGTGATATTATGCAAACATAGCTGCATCCTGGCTGTGTATTAAAACGTGTTCTATTGATTCTCAACATTTCAAACTCGAATGTACAAAACTCGACTGATTTCACTCAAAATCGGTACCTTAATTGATGACACCAGTAAAATTAAATAGACTAGACTCTAAGTCTAGAGTCTAGGCATGGCACTCCAGCAAAGCATAGAGAGTCAATGCTAATGCGTATTGACCTCTAGCACTGCACTATACGTGTTAATAGGCAGCATTTGAATACATGAATAGTCAATACACTCATAACACACAGATGCACACAATCATGCCGATGGGGTTGATCAGCAAGTTTGACAGTGGACTCACAATTTGAATTTTTAAATTATTCTTTCTGACATTGTAAAGTTGAAAATATTGTATTTTACTGCTATTTAGGTGTCATCAATCATCACTAAAGTACAGATTTTGAGTGAAATCAGTTGAGTTTTATACAGTGGTGTTTAAAATGTTGAGAATCAATAGCACAGCTTTTACTACACAGCCAGGATAGTAATGCACCTACCGGTATGTGTGCGACAAGACAGTCATAACTTTATTCGCCAACTACGGAGATGTGTCTGATCTTCCTAAACTGTTTCACGAAGAGCTTACTAGCTAGTTTCTTGTGAAATTGATACTAGCGACAAGAAGACGAGCCGAGACTTAGCCTTAGTCGCAATACCACATGATTAAAAAAGTAATATTAGGGAAAATGTGAGTATTTAAATGAATTAGTAATAAAAAAAGATTGAAAATGATACCAGGAACTAAGAGATGTAATTTATACTTCCAAATTTGTGTAGATTATACAATAGAAGTACTTGTAAAATATAATTGTGAGTATTTCATTACATGACCGGTGAATCAGTTTTTTTCTTGGGATTGGTACCCCCCGGATATTTTCATTTAATAGCTTATAAAAATACACCAATATATTCTTTAAAACATATGATGTAATGAAATTTGTGTCCAATGTTTTAGGCGTCAGCACAATATAAAAATTACAAAACTTCAACATTCCAAACGTTAAAACATATGTTTAAACCATTCAGTTTACACATTTGAAGATAGTATTTATCTCGAAATTAATATGGGTCTGAAAAATAGAGAATACACTTCTAACTATGGCTTGCCTATCGTGGCAGATTATCCATCCCATCAAGGATTTTACAATGTGGAAATAAACATGTATTATCAGTTTAGTTAAGTGGAAAAAGCCTTAAATATAAACATGGCATATTTTCAAAAGAGTTTCAAATATGAAAAACGATAACTCCCTTTTTTAATTGACTTTTTATTTCAGATATTAGTGCATTCTGTCTTTCTTTTTGTAATTTTTGTCTGCCTTTCTTAATTTCTTCTATCTATTCTACATAGCTTATTTTTATATATTTTTTTTAATCTCTATTTTTTAGGAACTGCTAATCCTTGACATTCCCAGCTGTATAAATGCAGCACTTCCCCTCACAAAAATCTCAGCCCAAATTAGTGATGGAGTTTGGTGGGTTTGATGATGATCTCTTCACAAAGACTGAGAAAAAGCCAAAGAAAGCTGCCACAGTTGACTACAAGCCAAAAACCCTTCTACCACAGGTTTGTAAATTCATGGACATAATTACCATCAAGGCATCAACCCCATCATCATCATCTTCATCATCATCATCATCTTCATCATCATCATCAACCCCATCATCATCAACCCCATCATCATCATCGTCATCAGTTTCATCATCATCACTAATGTCATCACCAATATCATCGCCACAATTAACATGGTCATGATCATCAACGTCATCATCATCAACGTAATCATCACCATCATCACCACCACCACGAACAACTACCGTCCACCAATATTATCATCATCACCATGGCATTAGCATCATAGCATCATCATTCATCTCTTCCATATTCTGTCCCTTTCCAGGCCTACTTCAAGCTGATGCCTGTTGGCCACGGTCATGGTTTTAAAGGCCAAGTCCACTCCAAATATAATTTGCTTTTAATAGATGCAGAAAAACAAGAGAAATAGAGCAAAACGAAATTGAGTAAAATCTGATAACTAAAAAGGAAGTTATCAATTCATATGAAAAACTATGGAACTGAGAAAATCACTACCAGTACACAAATTGCCAATTTGGTTAGCAGTTTGTGATGTTATCGCTTCACTATTTATCAATTGCTTTATATACTTTTATCCCATTAATTTCACTTTTATCCCCAAAACTCGATTTCCCCATGCCTTTGCCCAGGTTACTAGTATACGACTTGTATCATATTGTGTGCATGCCATTTCACAAAATCTTTTATGAACTTTGAAGAATTAATACTGTTTTCTGAATATTGTATATTCATAATCATTGATTTTTATATAGTTTATCAAAATTCAAATTTTTCATGATTTAATGAACAAATAGTTACTTTATATTACTGCATCCACACAAAACATATCACTATCAATATAACTTGGATGCTGGTGTGAGGAAATAAGATTTTTAGGGGGAAAATTTGAAATTTAGATTATCAATATGAAGAAAACAATTTGGATAGTGAGGCAATGAAGTCACAGACTCATGAGTAAGTTGTCAATTTGTCTTGAGATTTTCAAGTTTTTCATGTCATTAAAAATTCATAACTTTCTTATTAGTTACCGGTATCCGATTTGCTCAAACTTGTTTTGATTAGCTTGTCTGATTTTCTGCTTCTATTGACAGTAAATTATTTTTGGAATGGACTTGCCTTTTAAGCTGCTCTCATCCATGTATTCAATTCAGAACTTTATTTCAGACTCAGCTGCACAAGGCAGTGGTCCATAAAACATATGTTACATATAGATAGGGATAATAGCGGAGTATGAACATGATGAGTATAATAACAACAAATCGTACAAATACTAAAGAATATAACAAACTAAAAACTATACTACGTATATACAATGTAACTGTAACATGTAACCTGTATCTGTAAAAATTGATAACAGAAGGCCTATAGCAATCTAACTCTAGTCTATGCTGTACCTGTAACTGCAATATTAAAATAAATATATGTATAACAAAGTGAAGTTGTAACTTAATTGTAACAATCTCTGCTCACTAACTAGAACAATTGATATACTAATAATAGATAACTAGATATTACTGTATAACAAGCAACAAGGACTATGGACTATACTGCAACCATGTAGGGCCCAATAAACCTGTTTAGTAACATATTCAAATGTATGGATGTTTCTTTCCTGGGGACCTAGTGATGAGGTATTCCATTAACCTGTTATTAATGAATGAACTACATTACATAAAATCCAGTCTGCATACATTATTTGTTGCTATGTCTGGCAGAGTATGCGGAAATATGTTGGTAAACCTGTCTATTAACTGCAAGATACTAACTTCATGTATCTCCATAGAGTTTCTGTCATCCCTAACTTTTCCCTCCATCTCCAATCTCTACACTGCTTTATCCAACTTTATGGAAACATAAATATCATTTTACTCTCATCACTATTCTTTTTTTGCAATTCACAGTGGTACACAGACGACCAGGCCATGCCAAAAGATGATCCAGATAAGGTCCATTTCTACATCTTCCGTGGCAATCGGCATTACTACCGAGGGGACTGGTCGGACGCGTTGGATGCCTACACTACAGCAATGGACAGCGTTGCCCCTAACAACACCAGCATCAGACGGTTGCTCCTAGAATCCCTGGCGAGATGCAGATGGAGATCAGGGGATGCTCATGGAGCAGTTGAGATGGGCAAGAAATTGGTGAGCTCTACAAGAAATACTTGCACTTAAAGGCACTATGTTCCATTTGCAGGTCAAAAAATGATTAAATTAAAAGGTTAAATTTTAACGGCATTTGAAAGTAAGGCTGCGACGAGTACTCGCACTGTTGACAACTCGTCGAGTACGAGAAATCAGACTTGAATACTCGGCCGCAATTTTTTTTTTTTTTTTTTGACCGTTCACCTGGCACCTTTCAGGCCTACGCTTATCCGGTGCCCAGGAGAACGCCGGCATGGTACCGTAGGTAAAAATGTTTCCCAGCTTAAAGAGAAGGTTGAGTTCAGGGAAGAGTTGAAATAAAATAATTTGTGAGCGTTATCATTGTTATTATGCAAGTGTGGAAGAACATCAGATAAAACATGTTCCCTGAAAAGCATGGCTCTTCAAATGCCTTCATATTCTAAATATGTCATTTAACATCGTAAATTCGGGACGGTTTTTACGCCACGTGTTCGTGTAGTCCCATATACATCTTTTTGTGTACAGTGTTTGTAACTTTACCAAGACTGGGCCAAATTTCTTATCATTTTGATGATTCCATAACCTTGCAATACACACAAATACGTATATGCTAGATGATCAACCTTTTCTGGTCGATTTCACACCGTTTCTTTCACAATGCAATCGCATGAACAGAACTCAACTTCATCTTTAATCAATGTCAACTCACCACTCAGAAACTGGGACCAAATGTCCGGATTTCTGTTTGGACTCGGAGGAAAAGTAGTCTTGTCATCTTTGGTTTTAAAAACAGCATTGTTTACTATTATTATAATTATTAAATCGGTGCCTTCAACTGCGAATCGAAGTAAAATCGCGGGAGTTTTCTTTCTTTTTTTTAAAATAAAAAAACCAAACATGGCGTCCGAGTATTTGAGTATTCGCCTATAAGCCTGGGAGTGTACTTGAGTACCTCATTACACGGTTATGCCCAGCCTTATTTGAAAGACAATAATTATTTAGAACTTCCCTCAAAACAAAAGGGTTTGTAAATGGCTTTTTGTGGGAAAATAACGACCATTAGTTGTTGAATCGACAAAAGTGATTGCAATCACCTAAGTAATAGTCTGATTTTCAAACCCTTGTACCAAATGGTCGTACGTTTTGTGCTGCACAAAGATTCAATCAGTTTAGTTTTGGCCATTACAAGTAGTGGGTTATTGATGTGGACAAATGCTCATTTACCCATTACAGCTTATTTTATGTGTTTTGGCCATTACAAGTAGTGGGTTATTGATGTGGACAAATGCTCATTTACCCATTACAGCTTATTTTATGTGTGTTATTACCAAAGAAAAAAAGATGTCGGTCGGTAACTCAATAGCGTCTGACAGGGAAGTCGAGAAAGTAAACAGGCTTCCTTGCCTAATTTAAATACGCTAACGTTTAAATTTCACAAATAGGACATACATGACATATCCATAATTCCTACAAAGTTCTACTGAATTTGATAATGGCTGCAAAAGGGACATAGTATCTTTAAGCATGGTTCCCCCAGATCCTTTAAAATCATTGAATATCCTGTAATTTTAAAACTGCATTTGAAGGTTCTTGAAAGCCCTGCAGTTTCAAAACTGTCTGAAGTCTTGGAAATGTCATTGAGTTTCTGTTTTTTTAATTTTTTTAATTTGTTATTTTACATGAAACAATTCAGGAAATTTGTCCTTTTATCTGAGTAATAAAGAATGGAATTCTATTTTCCATTCCTACCGGTTAATTATATTACTTTAACACCCCAACCCCCCCCCCCCCCTTCTATCTATTTTACAGGTTAAAGAATCGACGAACGATCATCAGCTGTTTGGTGCGCATAGTGTGCTGGCCATGTTTTATGATGCTGCGGGAAATACAGAAGGCAAGATTACTCATTTTTCATATTCCTTTTCAGAAGTTCCAGTGTAATGGTGTTATATACTTGTGGAGATTGATATGAGTCTAAGTAATTTTTTGAAAATATACTGTTACAGAATCAAACGTATGCTGAATGTTCAAGACACTACTGAGCTGTTCAATGATTACTCGCCAAAGATTACTCCACCCAGGTGAAGTAAATGGGGACCTAGTAGGAATTTATTCCTCGAAACGCAGAGCGCGTGACAGCTGCACTGCTTAAGCCAGAGTAATTATGCTGTATTATTGTAGAGCGCCTAGAGACTTCTGATAAAGTAACTGTTAGGCACTCTATAAGCAAATATAATTATTAGAAGATGAAGATCAAATTTCATGATTTAGAAGCTACCTGTAATCACAAATTTCAGACTAGTAGAATTGTCTACGTCGGTAGGTTCTTGAATATTTATGTGTTATCAAACTCCAACAATTCACAACATGTAAATCAAAAAATCAAATTCTGTCATAATTCTTTAGTGATTATCCTTTCTTTTACAATAACTAAACTAATGATTTTATTTTTCAATGCTTATTTCCCCCCCAGATCATGCAAACAGCCTCACGCTCTGCCTGGACATACGACCTTTGAGCGTGCAGCACTGGATCCAGCTAGCCAAAATATATATTAAAAAACTCCCATCAAAAGACTGCAGAAATATATCAAAATCTCATGCAGTTGAGAATGATTCAGGATACAGTGATAACCAATCTCCTGTCTCAGGTAATAGTCATTGTGCAACCCAAAGGATTAGTAATGGTTATTCTGCAAATGTGGAGTCACACCCTTCTGCCGCTAAAGATTCTACTGCACATTATGGCAATACATGTACTAGGAGAGGGCTGGATGCGCACGAGGACTTGAACACTGAGCATAGTATACGCAAGGATGAACGCATTCTTAATAAGTCGCAAGACAGGAGTTGTCTTTCTCATAGTGGCAATGTCAATGGTGATGCATGTGAAATCAGGCAATTGAATCACAGTTCATCATCAATGTCATCCCCACTATCATCAGCATCATCGTCAGGGTCATCGTCAGGGTTGTCGTCAGGGTCTGTGCTGGAAGACAGCCCAACGGCAACAGGGATTGTCCCAGGACGATCTCCAGCAGCATCAGTTCCAAACATAGATAAGCTGGAAAGATTGTCTCTAAGTGGCGAAGGCACTACTTTGGAAAAGGACTTACATCCTAATGGGCTAGAGGAGGTCATTAGTGGTGGGGGAGATGTAGAAGGAGAAGCTGACTTTGTTCTGGAATCTGTTAAATGCCTTCTAAAAGCTCAGTAAGTATGCCATAATCTTTCTCCTCATCTTGAAATATTCTTGATTATTTCAAAGCTAGTTAAATATTTTCAATGGAAGGAAACTTTGCAGTTAATGATATTAATCTCCCAAAATTCAAAGTCTTCATTGAATATATGTGACATGATATTATATCAGTTAACTTTGAGATGGACTGGGAATACACAAAATGTTAACGGTCGAACAGATAAGTTGAACACAACTTTTGATGTCTTTTCTTAAAACTTTCAGAGATTTTTTCCCTTTATCTTTTCCCTCGACATCTTCAGCTGAATCAACAAACAATTTAACTACTTTCATGACCATGCAAATGATACATAGTATCCATTGGGACACTTCTACTTCTACGACGATACTCAGCAGGATCCATAAGTCAGGATGTATAGTGCTGAGGAATAAACTATCTAGTTCTTGGTCTAGATGCTGGGTGGAAGCGCTCCCTTTAAGCTCTCCAGTGAAGTAGCGTCAAGGGTGATCTTTGAAAGTGCATTCCACGCAGTTACTGTCCGAGGGAAAAATGAGTTCTGGTAGAGCTGGGTGCGGGATGGGATAGCCAGCAACTTCTTTGAGTGATACTGTCTTGTGTTGCTGGCAATCATGGGTGCTGTATAATGGTGTGCATTGATGGCTACTGTGTTGTTTTGGATCTTGTACATGAGGTGGAGGCTTGCAGCATTTCTTCTCCTCTCCAGGCTCTCCCATTTCAGATGTTGAATCATGGCCGAGACACTGGCCATACAACGATATCTCTGGAGGGTGAATCTTGCTGCTCGCCTTTGTACTGCCTCGATTTTGGATATATGCTTGTTTGTGTGAGGGTTCCAGACCGAGCAACAGTATTCCAGATGAGGTCTAGCAAGAGAGAAGTAGGCTTGTTGGCGGATCTTTTGTGAGGTTTTGCGGAGATTTCTGCTGACTAGTCCCAGCATCCGATTGGCTCGGGATGTGATGTTGTTCATGTGGCCTTGCCAGGACAAGTTGGATGAGAAAGTCAGTCCTAGATACCGGAGATCTGTTACCAACGCAAGAGGAGTGTCTCCTAGCGTGTATGTCGTGGTGATGGCTTTCCGACGTAGGGAGAATGTGATGTGGTAGCATTTCTCGGTGTTGAATTTCATCTGCCATGTGTTAGCCCATGAATGCAGCCTGTTGAGATCTTGTTGTAGGGCTTGGCTATCAGTGACATCAGTGATCGGACGGTATGGAAGACAATCATCAGCAAAGAGTCAGATTTTGGAAGAGATCCCATCTACTATGTCATTGATGAAGGATATAAACAGAAGTGGGCCGAGAACTGTGCCCTGCGGTACCCCAGAGGTGACTGGAACCCATTCAGATGACTCTCCATCTACAACAACACGTTGTAACCTTTCAGTTAGGAACACCCTGATCCATCTGATAAGGTTGTCATGGATCCCATAGTGATGGAGCTTATGGAGGAGGCGGTTATGGGGTACACGGTCAAAGGCTTTGGAGAAGTCTAATGCAACTGCATCAACTTGCTCTTTCTGGTCTAGAGAGTGTGCAGCATCTTGAGATATAATGATCAACTGGGTCTCACATGAATGGCTAAGACGAAAGCCATGCTGAACATCATTGAGAATATTATTTTCGTCATAGTGATCCATGATATTGCTGAAAATGACATGTTCGAGTTCAGTTTACTGCAGATGGACGTGATTGATACAGGGCGGTAGTTGGAGGCCTTGCTCCTGTCTCCTTTCTTGAAAATTGGTGAGATGTTTGCAAGACGCCAGTCAGATGGTACTGTTCCTGTATCTAGAGATTGTTGAAAGATAAAGGTCAGGATCGGTGCAATGTCTTCAGCAAAGAACTTCAAGATCCTTCCTGGTATGCCATCTGGTCCTGTGGCTTTGCTAACATTTATAGCTTTCAGTAGCGTGACAATGCCTTCCACAGAGATTTCAATGCGATCCATTGAAGGAAACATGGGTTGTCTAAGATCTGGAATGTTCGAGTTATCCTCCAGTGTGAAAACTGATTGGAATTGGTCGTTCAGTGCAGTTGCTTTCCCTTTACTGTCTGATACAAGCGTTTCACCACACTTGAGGGATCCAACTCCAGATGACTCTTGCTTTCTGGATTTGATGAACTTCCAGAATGCTTTGTTGTTCTTGTCATCAGGAGAGAACATCTTGTTTTGATAAGTCCAGTAGTTATGACGAAGTTGAGATCTTAATTCTTTCTGATAATTCTTGTACATGTACTTAAGCCAATCATCTGGTGTTTTTGAAGCTTTAGCTTTATTATTGTACAGTCTTTGCTTTCTTCTGACTCCTCTCTTTATGGTGTTTGTGATCCAGGGACTGGTTCTTTTCTTTCCAGACATCTTTGTTGGAATGTAACTCTCCATGAGGTCTCCAATCTCTGTTTTGATGTCATCCCAGTTCTGTTGTACTGTTCTAGGTTCTGGGCTGCTACGTAGGAAAGAAGACTGAAACTTGAGGAGATCTGCACGCATTCCGGTTGTATCAGCTTTATTATACATGAATACTTTCCGAACTTTCTTCCTTGAGATTGATGGAGTTTGGTTAACTCTAAAGCTCACGATGTCGTGGTCACTGATACCTGCTGTGACTTTGTACTCATCAATGAAGGCTGGATGGGTAGTGAGAACAAGATCAAGGATGTTTTTTGTAGCACCTGCTGTTCTGGTAGGCTCTTTGACTATCTGCTCCTAGTAAAAGTCGTTGCATATGTCAAGAAGGCAAGAGCATTTTCTTTCTTCGTTAGCATAGGGCTTAACTGTGCGGTTGGACCAATCGACGTGATTCAACTATACTAGACATTATGGGATCTGTTCGGAGCCAGTAGGGTTTTAGCTTACATTAGATAATACAGAGGGAATGCTCTTCTGGCTCCAGATAATTGGTAGGAGTTCATATGATGACAATGTTTAATTTATAACATATTCAATTCTATTCAATTAAGTTTATGCATTTCCATAAAAATCGCATTACAAGAACACATATATATTTGCAAAAAGTACTGTAAATAACATGCAAAATCTTTCACTAGAATATACATAGGTACATTAAAATATTAAACAATAATGGAAAAAGGGAAGTTATAAAAACCCAAACAAATGAGTTTGTTGAGATATTTCCCCCAAAAGTAATTAAACAAAATGTGATGAACATAATAAAGATTTGAAATTACACAAACTTACTTAGCCCTAAAGAAAACTCATTAAACAACAGAAACAAACCCCCAAAACATACAAGCCCTACAAATACACACATATTATATAAAATGGAAAAATATTCAACACAAAATCACATGTGATTAGATGCTGCTTTACACTTCTTTTAAATATTTTATCCTGATCAGGGTTATCTTGAAGAGTCTTCAAATCTGTGCTGTTTCAATGACGAAGATGAGGAATGCTCAACTGCTAGCAGAGGTGAGTGGAACATGACATTGAGATTTCAGATTCAAAATGCATTTACTGCACATGTATGTAAGGTTATCACGGTCATGTAAAACCAGGAAATATATAGAAAATGAATTCTTCTGGAAAGTCATGGAAAATTAATAACAATCTCCCAAGAGTGGTGGACTAATGAATATTAATAAGTTAGAATGGTTCAGGAGAGCTTGGGCACATGTTTCTAGTTCATCATGAATGTGCCATGGACCAGTGATGGCCTGGTGGTAGAGTAGCTGCCCGGCAAGCAGTAGATGGCAGGTTCAAATCCAGCTGGTTCCAAGATTTTTTGTCTCGCTGCGTAGCAAAAAGCGGAGACATAGGCGCCGCTTTCCCGGTGACGGCGGCATTGGCGGCGTCAACATGAAATTTTAGTATAATTTTGGAAGTATAAGTTCTTAACGGTATTCAATTAAACTTGGATCAAAGGGTTATCAAGTATCCCCAATCATATGAGTAGAATTTCAGGTCACTAAGTTAAGGTCAAAGGTCATTTCAGGTCAACAAACTTAGACTATGTTGTGGCATCAACATCAAAACTTTAAAAAAGGTTACGATTTTGAATTTTTATCATAATTTTGATAGTATACATTCCTATTCCAAGAACCTTGAACATAGGGGTTATGAAGTATCATCAATCATGTGATTAGTCTTTTAGGTGACAAAGTCAAGGTCAAATGTCATTTAAGGTCTGCAAACTTAGACTTTGTTGTGGTATCAACATCAAGATTTTGAATTTTTAGCATAATTTCAATAGGTTTGATCAAATTCCATGAAACTTGTACACAACGGTTATCAAGTACCACAAATCATACGACGCAAATTTCAGGTCACAAAGTCCAGGTCAAAGGTCGTTTTAGGTCAGTAGACTTGGATTAGGTTTTCACAACTTAATATGAGAATTAATAATTACATTTTTAATATTTTTTCATATTCCATTAAAGTTATCAATCTTGGTACAAATTATAGTAAACAATTTTTCTGATGATTCTTAGCCAATATTCACCTCAAAATGCTGATTATATTCAGAGGATTTAATTTTTTTTTTCTTTTTTTTTTTTTTTTTTTTTGGGGGGGGGGAGGGGGGGGGGGGGGGCTGCTAATGGGCCACCCTGCCTATAAATAATGTCCCAACCTCAATTTTCATCATATCGATTGCGTAATGCAGGCGAGACCGCCGAGAGCGTTTCCCTTGTTCTGACTTGTGTTCAATTACAGATCGATCAATCAATCTTATTTACTGGGTGTAAGCCACAAATATGTTTAAAAATTTAAACAAATCTCCCAAAGTCATGGAAAGTCTTGGAAAGTGATCATGAGTGTGGGCTGTGAGTGACTTTGGCTGCCTTCCAATTTGGAATGACAATGGGCGTTTGTAACCCATTCCGAAATGATACTTATCTGGTCATGAAAAAATGTCAAAAATGGGTCATGGAAGGTCATGGAAAGTCATGGAAAGTCATAGAATTTAGTACTCAAATTTCTGTGGGAATCCTGTGATAGTGATAGTGTGGATATAGGAAGCGATATCAACCAGGGGTCGTGTGGGTGGTGGTTCATTAACTTGACCATGGGTTGCAGTTTGAATCCCAGACTGGCACTAAGCGTCCTTTGGCAATACAATAATCCTTATTTTGTGTATTCTCCACCCAGGTGTTAAATGGATACTGGGTAGGAGGTGAAAGTCATTCTACTTTGCTCAGCCTTGTGAGCGTCTGTAACATGGTGCCAGGTGGGAATACTCCCCAGGGAGTGGAAAATGTGCATACCGGTACATTATATGCTGGAAAGCCTGAATCAGATGACGGGGTGTTAATATATTTGTTAATTGCTTAGAGACGTCATCCATGTAGATGTATATATTTAACCCTAGAATATATTTGTATTATTATCATCGTCATCATTATATATTTTTATTTTAACAATTGTGACTTACATCACCAAGCAAAATTAGCAAGCAAATTAGTAACAAGAAGAAATGATAACAATGTCTATCATGCCGGGATGGACATAGTTATAACCTATGTGCTCAAAATCAACATTAAATTGCAGGACTCTGGTATTCCTTTGGTGTAATTTCTAAAACTGTGACAGTCCATCAGAAAAGTTGAATGTTTTACCCTTGTCAGCTAATTATAAAATTTGATGACTTTTAAAATCTTGGCTAGCATTGTCATCAAATGTCAGTCCGTCACATTTGCCACCCCCCCCCCCCCCCCCCCCCCTCTCTCTCTTTCCCCAACACTTCTTGGGTCAGCAGAACTGTAGACCCTGGAAATATGCCCTACCTAACACCGCAGAATATATGCAATTTGATTATGAAAATGGCCTTTTGCTTTAACACCATGTTTCTATTATTCTCTTCTTTTGTTTCTATTCTTTCTTTGTTTCCCAGATTGATGAACTGCTGTCTTTCTTGCACCTTGATCCAGCCTTTGTTCAGGATATGAGCAAGAAAATGTACAATGAAGTATATGAGAAAGACGTCAAAGAAGAAGCAGCCAGCAGTTGATGAAGTATATGAGAAAGAGGTCAAAGAAGAAGCAGCCAGCAGTTGATGAAGTATATGAGAAAGAGGTCAAAGAAGAAGCAGCCAGCAGTTGATGAAGTATATGAGAAAGAGGTCAAAGAAGAAGCAGCCAGCAGTTGATGAAGTATATGAGAAAGAGGTCAAAGAAGAAGCAGCCAGCAGTTGATTATCACTAATTCAGTCACAAATCTTAAGGTAATGTTGAGTTGTGGTAATGGAAGAAACCGGCTTTTAATTAATTCTGATTTGGTTATTTATCATGTAGTCGATAGGTTGTTTGGAATAGCAAATGTAACAAGCTACAAGAAAATGTACACTAATTACTGAACAGCACAACCCAATAGGAAGTCTGTCTTTGGTTCTGTAATAATGAATATGCTGTTCCTGTATAGCGCATATCACATTATGATATAACATCTCTGTGCTTCCAAAGGACTTTGCATATTCCTGGCCTTAATAGCTCTGTGTGCACTGTTTCATATCGTTCTTCATACTCCTTATCCGTAAGCCAATGGAAAGCCAGGTTGAATTTATACATTCTAGCTGTACACAAGTAATAATTTAAGTAAATGGTACATTTTAATAAATACAACTGTATTATTCTGTTTAGATATAAATAAATGTATTGTAATGGAGAGATGAAGAGCATCCCTTTGTATTTCTAACTTTATTGAGAGGTGGGCTTAGAGTTCGGATGAAGAATCGATTACAATTAGCTGAAAATATGAGAGTGCATTGGATGCAAAATAGAGTGGAGGTCTAAATATCTTAAAATAAAATATATTAAGATTGGGTTTGAGGAATAGAGAATATGAGGAAGAACAAAGGCGAAATAAAGATGGGTTGAGGAGCACAGTAGAGAATAATGAGAGGGGGATAGAGAGGTAAAGTTAAGAATTGGACAGATGATCTAAAACAGCATTTTTTTTTTTAACCGAGTGCCGCAAGACATTTCTAGGGGTGCCCTTTAGTTATATTACAAATTTATATACGAATAACATCCATTTTGTTAAAACAAAATCTTAGAAACAGCTATGTATTTGAGTGAGGAAGTAACATTTTAAACTTGGCATTAAAGTTTCCTTCCTCGCTCGCTTTGCCATCTTGCAACCTTCAAAAATATGATGATTTCTTGCCGAAAAGCGCCTGATTACCTTTATATTTGGGCAAAAAGGTGCCAGAATATCTTTCTACTTGACGGCGAAGTGCCTGAATACATAAAAAATACACTTTACCTCACTCGTTCCCAACATTTAGGAACACAATAATTCTGGGCAACGAGTTGCCCGATAACCTCACGTTCATGTTTAGAGGTTTTTATATTCATGTATTCGGCAACACGGTGTGCCCACTTCATTCTTTATTTCATGTAATGTGTTGATTATTTAATAAATTTGTTATATTAAAAGTGTCATCATATTTTTGCTCACTTGCTTCGTGGTAACCTGAAGAGAAAAGGGTCACAAACTACACTGCTTGGTTTCAGAAATGAAAGAATTCTTTATTGCAGAAAAAATGTGGAGTACACTTTTTAAATCGAGTTTCTTGCATAATCAAGAGTCCAAGACGAAAAATTAGCAAATTACATATTCTGAGAGTGAATATTGAATATAATAACAATGTATCTCAGTCACGTCTAGTTTGCGTATAAGATACAGACGATTAAACAACTATATGTAGTTCCATTCCATTTCCATCTGCAATGTATTTTTTGTGTCATATTCACAGCAACAAAATAATAGTTACATCTACTTCAGGCATAATTAAAATCTCTTACAAAACACAATTTATCCCTTTTATAGGGCTATAATAATAATAATAATAATAATAATAATAATAATAGTGGGTTCTTGTATAGCGCTCATGTCAGTCAGATTTGACCCTCCTGGCGCTCCCGATTATTACCCTGGCTTTAGCACGGCTGCCATACGGCGCTCTAGCATTTCAAGGAATAAATTCCTACCAGGTACCCATTTACTTCACCTGGGTGGAGTGTGGCAAATGTAGATCAATGTCTTGCCAAAGAACATTAGTGCGGCGGCGGGACTCGAACCGCGGACCTTGTGATCGACAGTCCGGCGACGTATCCACTCGACCACAACACCTCTACACAAAAAAAAAAAAAAAATTTTTGTTGTACGTTTATAATTTAATGGCCTACTATAATGGGCAAAACCAGTTTTAATCTACATGTAATTAAGCTGTGGACGTGACACAATAGGAGGTACAGACGGTATAATTTAATTCCTTACACTGAGATAATTCCCTAGGCTTGCATGTTGCGAGGTCACTCAACAGAAATACAAAACACACCAGGTCCTTGAGTTGCTGGGTAACTTGCCCACTGGAAGGCCATTAGCAAGCACCAACCAAAGACAAGCCAGACTGGGTTTCACTCTAGTTGTTGACCACACGGGGGATGACCCACCTCCGTTGGCCCCAGTGCCCAATTTCCTGTGTGCATGTACCTGTGAAGTTAGCTGCATTATAATTTCTCTCCTTTGGTTTACCGGTATTTATTTATTTACAGTTTTATTATTATTTTTTTTTAAAGTGCTATCATTTGGCCCTGCACAATAAAAATCAAGGCATACACATGTATAATATTTACAAAAACACACTTGATGAATAAGAATTGCACACATAAATTAACATTAAAAAACAAGTTTGTGAATACCAAGGTAAATACATAAGAAACTAATACTATGAATACACATTTGTAAAGTATAACTGATTAGGCTATTAAACAATTTAGATTATCATGGTTATGATACAAAACAATACACTATAGTATGGTGTATTGTAATATAAATATAATTCCTTATATCATTCTGTCGTATGTATATAAACTTGATGGACATCTAATAATTTTCTTTCTCTCGAACCTTTTAATGTTTCACGGTGATCTACTGTCTATAATCTGACTTACAAGAAAAGGGATCTTTGTGTCCTTTTTTTTTTGTTTAAATACTGGTACTCTGATGAAGTCAGCAGTCTTTCTATGTTCTTTTCATCCTGACAATTTATTTCAACTAAAAGCATTGATCTTTCTATAATATATCTGGGTCATTCAGCAAGCAAGTGTGCAGTAGTTTCTGGTACTCCACATATATCACACAGACCAGTGGCATGCTTATTTAGAAGGAGGTTCTGATTTAAGCCAATGTTGTCCATTCTTATAAACAGTGCAAAATGGTCTCATTACTCTTCAGTTTACAACGCACTTTGATACTGATTTTTGAATACTTTTTAATGGGGACACTGTTTCATCCCATCTTCTTTACCATTTCTGCATGTAATATAATGTGAGGATACTATTAGATTCATTTTTATTCAGTTTGTTTTTAATGTCAATTTAAGTATGTGTTAAAGGCATGTTTGGCTTCCTTATCTACCACCTCATTGGCCCGGATCTCGCAGTGGCCTGGGATTCACTCAAAATATACTTGTATTCCGATATAGTGGAGGGAGTCTGCTCACTATTTATAAGGACCGCTATTTATAAAAGATTGCTATTCATTTAGTCACACGTTATGAATAGCGGTCCTTATGAGTAATGGTCCTTATGAATAGCGGTCCTTATGAGTAATGGTCCTTATGAATAGCGGTCCTTATGGATAGCGAGGTTGATCCGAGTGGTTGTTTCTTATTGCTTCTATAGCACCTGCAAGAGAGTCGCAGAATATTACTGCTCCTGTATAAAAAGACTTTGTAGTTGGTTTAACCAACATCATGCAACGGCAATAGCTGCTAATTCTTCACTGTATGAAGAAGTATTATTTTGCAGCCTTTTTAGCTTTGACTAATCATAGTATCGTACAAAAAAGACCGCGGCTGCGTTTCCTGGTGTTTTATGAAATAGTCTGATTTTCAGACCCTTGTACCGAATAGTCGCACGTTTTATGCTGCGCAAAGATTCAATGAGTTTAATTTTGGCCATTACAAGAAGTGTGTTATTGATGTAGACAAATACTCATGTACATTTTACAGCTCATTTTATGCATGTTAATACCAAAGAAATAAAGAAGTCGGTCAGTCACTCAATAGTGTCTGACAGTGAAGTCTAAAAAGTAAACGGGTTTCCTTGCATAATTTGAATACTAGGACACTATCTATCTATCTTCTCCCGGTTCAGAGGTTGATTGCAACATCTCTCCATTTCACTCTATCTTCTGCCATTCTGGTGCACTCTTGCAGTTTTAGTCCACTCCAGTTCATGACATTCTCTCCCCAGTTGATTCTGGGGCTCCCTCTGGGTCTACTTCCTTCCACTCTTCCTTCCAATACATCCCTTTTAACATGACCAAAGTATTTTGATTTTTCTCTCCTTTAATAACTAATCCTACTAGTGCAATTTGTTTACGCCCTGCCATGTGCAATATCTCTTTGTTGGTTTTCATTCGTTTCCAGGATATTTTCATCATTCTTCTGTAAATCCACATTTTTAAAAGATGTTATTCTATTTTCCATGGCCTTGCTTCTTTTCCATGTTTCTGCTCCATACAATAGACAGACCATATATAACAGTATACTAGTCTCAACCTAAGCACAAATTTCACCTTTCTATTTGTGAATAATCCTTTCATTGCCAGAAATGTATTCAGAGCAGTTTCTATTCTTCTTTTTATTTCTGCTTCGCGTCGGCATCATCTGTGATATTTTGTCCTAAGTATGTAATTACTGACCTGCTCAATGAAATGTCCATCAAGTTTCAAACATATTCTAGGCTTATTCTCTGTATTACTAAAAATCATTGACTTAGTTTTCTTGACATTCATGCTTAGACCACACTCTTCACTTTTGACTTTTACAATATCCAATACATGTTGTATATCTGCTTCATTCTCTGCGCAAAGTACAGTGTCATCAGCATAACGTAAATTATTAATATTTACACCCCCAATACTAACACCTTTCATATCTGAAATTTTCCTGAATACCAACTCTGTGCACAAGTTGAACAGAGATGGGGACATTACAACCTGTAATGTCATTGTTAATTTTGATGGCAGCTGTCCTGCTCCCAGTAAAGTTTAAATATGAGACGTATGTTCTTACCATCAGATCATCTAGATTAATTTTTTGAAGCTTTCAATCGATTTGTTGTGGTGAATTTTGTTGAATGCTTTAGAGTAGTCAATAAAGCACTGCCAACGTTAAATGTCATATATAGGACATACGTGGACATATTCACCTACCTTTAACAAATTTGTGAGGTCAGAATAGACCCTACCTCAAATCAAATGGTTTTCATTCATTATAGTGAAATTTCCGAATTGCACTTTCAATATATTTAAACATATTATAACTTGCAACCTGTATAAAACTGTAGGACTGGAGAGAGCGAGAGAGAGTGGGGGGGGGGGGGGGGCGAGGACAAAGAACGGGGTAGAGAGTGGAGCATAAGGGGCTGAGAGGTGTGACAGATGGAAGATAGAGAGATAGAGAGGTAGACAAAGAAAGAGAAACAGAGAAACTCTGATATGGAGAAAAGAGATGGGTTAGAAAGTGGGATAAGGAGAAGGGATGGGAAGAAGGAATAAAAAAGATAGGGGTTTAAGAGTGGAGATTGAGGAGTGACAGGGGAATGATGGGGATAGAGAAGAAGAAGAGGGGTACGAAGTGGAAAATTAGTGGGGATAGGGAGAACAAAATAGAGAGGAAGAGAGAGCCAGGACGAGGAAGTGAGAGAGAGAGAGGGGGGGAGGGAGCCCGGGAGAGAGGTAGGGAGGAGATTAAGGTTTTCCTCTGGCACTCATAGGACGCTTGCGGCCTCCTTCTTCTCAGCTGCTAATATTTCCTCTTCAATTTCTTCTGGAGTTTTCCTGCAAGAAATAATATCATATAATTGATTAGTAATGATTTGATAGATAGATCTAGAAG